>JAQZBX010049634.1:0-19867 GCA_029593785.1 Cabassous unicinctus
CTGTTGTTGATAAATTTGATGTCCTATGCACATTTGCAACCATCTAGTCAACTATATTATCTGTCAAAAAGCAACTGTCCAACATAGTATGTAAAATCATCATTATCTGCTTTGATTTAATCAACAACACTGAAGTGTTCTCCTAATGAGTTTCACTCTATGTAAATATCACGGGCTATTACTCTACCAAAAGATCACAAATCTGTGAGCACCAATGACAATAGAATAAAATTGTAACAGTTAAACACTACCCAAGGATTGCTGGCTTTATTAATCTGGGTCAGAGAAGCAATAGCAGATAGTTCTTCCAGTAAGTGAAAAACTCTTCTAAATATCTATACCTATTTGTCCAGAGTGAACAATCTATTTTCACTCCAAAGAGCCACATAACTGAAATGAGATGATTTTGATTATGGTGATAATATTTACAATGATCATACTAACTATCATCAACTGTCCATCTTCTGTATATCAGACACTGACTAGGATTGATTATATAATTTCCTCAAATCTTCTCTGCAAGGTATACATGATTAGTGCCATTTTATAGATGGAAGACTTGAAATTCAACAGGTTTAATTACATTTCCTAAAGTCAAAGATTTAGCAAGGAGGCAAGCTCACACAACAGTGGCTTAAATCCACACTAGCTTAACTGTGCCATTTTCAATACACCATGGGAGTTGAGAGAAAATATCAAAATCTTTTCAATTTTATGATGCCATAAACCGTTTTGCACTCACATTGCATGCTAGTTAAGGTGAATCTACCAGGTCAAAATGTTTTGTCTGTTTTTTAAATCACCTAACTTGTACTTCCTTTCTATATTCTGCATTTAAGATATAGTCTTCTGCCTTATTCTGATTTATGCTATTACTGAACTGACAAGACTCTCAACCTGTACACAGATTCAGTATACAATAGTTCATCTCCTGGAACCATTTTAGGAATTCATGTAAGATGGAATGCAACATCAAACTATAAAATACATTCATATTTTATAACTCATAGAAATAATTCCATAAATGGATTAAAACTAATTAGAAGTTGAACATCATGTAAATTATCACAATATATTTATATTCCAATCCCCTTTATTTCAAGGTAAATTGAGTAACTATACAATTAGCATATAATTTGTAATATAAATTAAATTTTATTTACAGATATTTCTTACTTACTAAGAATGAGTTTAGCATAGGCTCCGGGATATTTATGCATAAGATTTAATAGTCACCTATTCCAGCATAAGTTTAAAAACAATCTTCTTTTGAAAACAAACCAGCCAACAAATTACAACAGAAAATAATACCCCCCATTTCACTCACCTCATTTACCACTATGGAAATATACCCCAAATCAAGGAACACAAAATTTTACATAGCTGAATTTGCAATGAGAGGGTGCATCAGTGCCTAAAACCATAATTTGTAATAGCACACTAAAAAATATTCATCAACCACAGATGGGGCTCAAATTATCTGCAGAACAAAATTGGAAATCCCTGTAACTTAGAGAGTTCAGAAGGTAATAAAGGCAGTTGGCAGATTCCTCACCAAATGTTCTTTGTGGAGCTCCTGCTGACTCTCTTCAAAGATAACATCATCCTATTGCCAGATTTGGCATGCTGACTTGCAGTGGGAGAATATCTCTTAATGTGCTTTCTTGTACTGATGGAAATTTAGAAGTGACCAGACTTTTTCCAGAGCAATGTAGCTTTGCTTAAAATGCCACGAGTTCCAAGACAGATTTTCATTTTTCTTTGAGCTAAAAATGAATACATGCCCATGGAAAAATAGAGTTAATTTTTATATTGTTTGGTTTGCAGAATAATATTGTGAAATATACATTAAAAGCCATTTGTAGTTTTAGGAAAAAAATTAATATAAATTTTTAAAAATTACATTAAAGATTATTGTATCATCATTTGCATAATTAATTTTTTAAAATCATGAGATGTAGTCTACTAAACAAAGCTTTAACCAGCACAGACTGGTAAAAATGAAGGGGGATATTATTTTTCCCTATCATTTTACAATTATGAGAGTATGGATTATGTACACATCTCCAATCCTTTTGCAAATATACTGAAGTATTTAAACAGATTAATATTAATGTGTGAATAAATAAGAGACAAGCTGATTAAATTAACGAAATTCAGAGAAATGTTCTGAAAGAATGATAGCAAAAGATAGGGGGTAGGGGAGTTGGGTAGATAACATACCCTTAAGGCTAACTTAAGAGAATGTGTCTCCAATTATGATCCTTGTGACAGCAGCCTAAGTGTCACCTTGCATTTAAGAATGCAAATCCTCAGGCCCTCTCCTCACACACCAGGAAGTGAGTTGTTATACAATGCTTGTGGGGACACAGGCTCAGAGGCAAAAGAATTTCAGCAAATGACTGTTTTATTGCTTAAGGTCTAAAAGAGCATGGGAAAAGATCCCATCATGATAGGTCTCTCTGGGCAGCCAAACTGCTTGGGTCAGGGTGGGTGAATGGCAGCTCTGCAAGCCCCAGTTATGTCAAAGAAGAGACACCCATCAGTGTTGTGCAAGGGTGGGGGTATTTATATGACCCAGGAGAAGGGATCCATGCCACTGGGAGTTTCCTTCCTGATAAGCAGCTGCTGCTACTCCTTCCAGGTTTCCAGGTTTAAAGCTTGGTCAGAAGTCTCCCCAAGCTGCAGAATGGAAGCATATTGAAAAATTTGCACACATTAAAGAAGGAGACAGTGGTAGGTGAGGGCTGGGAGATAGCCACTAGGTATGTCAATGACTTCCCAACACCCACTTAATCCAGAATTTTAAGAGTGTGACCTTGCAATCTTTGTTTAAAAATGTCCCCAGGTGATTCTGATGTATGTAGAAGAAAACCACTCTTCTAAGATCGCTATCCTCAAGTTCTTATATCCCTTATACAAATTAGAAATCATTGCTCCTCATTAAAATCACATCTTTCATAAATCCTCAAACCCCTTGCTCCTGTATCACCTCATTATACCTGAATGACAAAACACTAATTCTGATTAAATCCAACTGCCTGCACAGCTAAATGTGACTACAGAGATACTCTCACTTTAAATTTATAACCCTTAACCTCAAGTGGGTCTTTGGTGCATCCTACCACATAACCTAGCCCTTTCACTCTTCTGTTCTCCTAGACTATTCCATACCTTCTCCTCGGTCCACACAACTCCCAAATTCCTCTCTCATTCTCATTCTAAATGGATAATCTCATGTTTTCTATTTTATAGAAAAATAGAAAACATGAGATTAGAATTTCTACATGATATCACCACAAACACCTGACAGTATTTGCATCTGTCCAATTACTTTGTCTTCCCTCCTATTGCTATGGAGAAACTTTAAGTGCTCATATTTAAGGCCAGTGATTGCTATTTCACATTTTGTGCCATCAGCTCTCGTGTGATCAAGGACCAAACTCCAAAAACTACCCCATCTCTCTTGTGTCATCATTTCATTTTCCTCTTTACTAGAACATTTTCATCAGTTTACAAACATCTTAAACTTTCTTCCATGTTAAAATAAATCCTTTCTTGATCCCACAGGATGTTCTCCATCACCTCAAATTTTTATTCTCATCTCTTATTCCTCTCTGTTTTGTTAACTCCTGCTGCATTCACAATGTTTTCTTTGTGTTTCCTTAAGAATTCCAAGCATGCTTGAAATAAAGAATCTATGCTTTTGTCTGTCTCCTCTGTCTGGAATTCTCTTTCAACAGATAATTACTTGGCTAAATTCCTCATCTCCTTCAAGACAAACTTTAAGTCTCACTTAATCAGTGAGGTCTATCTAGATAACTCTATTTAATACTTCACCATTCCCCCAACCTTTGGTATTCCTGTGTCTTATTTGCATTGCATTTCCTTGTTCCTACAGCATTATCACATCCTAAAAACTATATAATTTATTTATCATTTTATTGTTTATTGTCTTTGTTTCTCTGATGGAAGATAGGTTTAGAATGAAATACATAACTACTTCATGTATTCATCACAAATAAAGAATGTGAAATGAATTCTAACATTCTTAATAAATATTCATTGAATAAATTAATACAAATAAATGAAATCCATTAACATCAGTGTCCCTTTTAATACTTAACAATAACAGAAAATGAAGAAATTAAAGAATTTTGAGTTGAATCATATGTTTACAAAGTAAAAGTTTTATAGTCAGCAATTTTCTGGCCCACGTAAGGTAATGGTTTATCCTCTGTTAGATTCTCTCATCCCTTAATTTACCTTTGTTATTATTTAGACCATATAGGAAAGGGAATTTTGGGAAATGTTCCAGCTTATCTGAGTTAGTATACTATGAAACATCCACAGTCAACCCTTTGTCAACTAGATATTCATACACACTTCTTTTAACTATTCTTAATGTCCAAATAGATAAAACATTACATTATGTTTCCAAATAGCATGATACAATTATTTATTGTACAACCTAAAACATACTAACTCTCTCCCTAAAAGAGTATACAAAGTCCCATGTAAAAGTCCTCTTCTAACTGCGTCACATACCGATTTTATATTCTTAGACCTTGGCATATAATGTTAACTATAATTAAAACATTTTGCTTTAGCTGATATAGGAATGGAACATGGGAAGGAAAGGATCATTTAATATGCACAAATGCACTGATATAAAAATATAAAAGGAATTGCTATTATAAATATTACATTCCTCATTTCTCCAACTGGTCACATGTCATAACTGGTATTTACATCTGCTTCTTCTATTATCCATCCCATATTCCCTTTACCCTCAGTAAGCAATTCGCCTGTTCATGATTCCTCGCCTTGTGAGATGTCCAAAACTTTATTCTAAAGGGTATGGGACATAGCAGTCCTGTCTGTTCTGAATTGTTAGAGCTTTCCATTAACAGGTTCATAGGACATGAGAATCCCTGAGAGATAACTCCTAGGATATCCTTCATTCCAGACACATAGCTCCATAATAACATTTTGTAGTAGCAACCTACTTGCTCTTTGAAGGTCAAGGTCAATCTTCCCACCCAATATAATAAATCACTCCTCTGCCTATTGGTTTACATTAATGAAGAGGCCAAAGATGCCATATAGTTTTCTTTACTTCCAGTTTAATGAAGCCATTGCTATATTCACCACTGTAAGAATTCCTTTCCTCCCTTTGAAACTAAGACCTGTAAATTGTCAGAGAATAAAGTAGATGCTGAAAACAAATGTTTGCTGTTAGAACACCAATGGGAGAATCTGCTTTCATTTCCTCCTCTTAAGTCCTGGAGCTGTGAAAACTACTTATGGAATAAAGAGCATCATATATTGGCTGTTGGTTTATAGCATATGCATATGTTGGATTATATGATCCAACCCTGCAAGATGTTACCACTGGATTGTAATATGAGGCTCCAAAAGGCCATTCTGCTATTCAATTGAATTTGGGAGGTTCTAAAGGACATAAGTAAAGGGAAATCTCAGTGAACAAAATTCTGAGCAATGCACCAGGCTGTTCATTTTGCCTGGAAGTATATCCTTTTACCATGACAGACTGGTAAAAATGAAGGGTGAATATTATTTTCCCTATCATTTTGCAGTGTTTCCTGTAAATAAAGATTAAATTCCCCCCCCCTTTTATATATATGTATGTGTATATACAGTCTCAGGCAGTGGCTTCCATTATCCTCTCCTCTCACTGGTAAACCATATGGCATTTTTGTTCTCTAGGAATTAATGTCAGTACAGAGCTAGCCTACAGTTATGTCCCCAGAGTTTGATTATATGCCTTCACTTAATGCTCAGTTACCTGGTAAATGGTTGTGGCTGCCTTTATAAAGGGCTAGGATAAAGATTTCACAGTATAAATAATTTGCATTATAGCAGAATCCTTTCTCAAGGGGAGTGATGGTTAGGCTAATGTATCAACTTGGCCAGGTCATGGTGCCCAGTTGTCTAGTCAAGCAAGCACCAAGTAAATGAAATGCAAGGACATTTCATGCACTTCAATCTTCAGTGAGTTGATTGCATCTACGACTGATTATATATACAATCAACTGAGGAGATACCTTCATCAATGAGTGATGTCTCATCCAATCAGCTGAAGGCTTTAAAAGGAGAAGTGATTTTCCACATTCAAAGAGAGAATTCCCATCTCTACTTCAGACAGCAAGCATATCCTGGGAAACTCATTGGGGACCCTCATGGGAGTTCCCGGCTTATAGCCTTCCCTTTGGAATTTGGATTTGTGTATCCCAATGGTCACAAGAGACAATTTATAAAATCTCATATTACTTACAAATATCTCCTGTCAGTTCTGTTCCCCTGGAGAACCCTGACTAATACAGCTTGGTACTAAGAATGGGTTCTTAAGAAACAGAATCTTAAAATGTGATTTCTGAACTGGGATTTCTGGGATTTTTGCAGTTGGCTCTCTATTTTCATTAGTTTCAAAGGCACTAATGACCCTATTTCCAGTAATCAAAAGCCACTGATAGTCTGTGGCATGATTTTGCAATAGAGATACAGAAAATATCATCACTCCATGTGGCTACTTCCCTATTTATAAGAGACAAGGCTTGGTGTGAGAGTTTTTTGACACCTTAACAGAGTTTTGTGGAGTTAAAAGTTACAATCATGTTGGCTGTTTGTTCCTAAATATGCTAGATATAGTTATAATAGAAAGGGATTTTAAAAAATCAGAGGAGCTGAAGGCTTCAAATTTGCAAATTAAGTGCCACATGAATGATTTTGAAAGTTTCTATGTGTGCCCTGGAAAAAAACCTTGTTGTGTGCAGCAGCGAATTTTAGATCTCTGAAAAACAGATCCAGAGTCTTATTGCGTGAGTAGCAGAGTTACAACAGAAACTAAAATCTCAACATTGCATTGTGTCTGCTGTTAAACTGAGGGTATTGATTGGAAAGGAGTGGAACCATGAGCTTTGGGAGGGAGACATATGGGTTGATGATAATGGTAGTGGGGACATTGAAATTCTAAATTCTGCTGAGACTTTGCCAGATAAAACTGTAATGGTCTGCCCTGAGGATTTGGCCACCCAAACTCCTGCCTACCTGAAGAAAAAGCCACATTTTATCTAGCCCACCGTGAGGAGATGACAATCCCACCTTCAGCCTGCCACAAGAAGTCTGCCACTCAACCTCTACATGAAGAGATTAATCCTGTCTCACCAGATAAAACTATAAAGGAATTCACTGAGGTAATTTCCTTATAAGACACTTCTAAAGCTTCTTGTTACCCACCCCCACCACCCCTCATTTCTTCCAGACCTATAACTAGACTAAAGTCACAAGAAGTTCCCAGAAGTAAGGTACAAAGTGTAACCCATGAAGAAGTACACTCTACTCCAAAAGAATTGCATGATTTATCCAATTTATATAGACAGAAATCATGGGAATATGTGTGGGAATGGATATTAAGATTGGGGGATAATGGTGGAAAGGATATAATGGTGAGTCAGGCTGAAGTATTGATATGGGCCATATATTAGTCAGCCAAAGGGGATCTGATGCAAAGTATCAGAAATCTGTTCACTTTTATAAAGGGTATTTATTTGGGATAGGAGCTTACAGTCAAAAGGCTATAAAGAGTAAGTTACTTCCCTCACCAAAGTCTGTTGCCACGTGTTGGAGCAAGATGGCTTCTGGTCTCTGTGAGGGTTCAGCCTTCCTCTCCCTCTTAAGGCTTCATGGTCACAGCTTCTTCTAATCTCAGCTGTAGGCTGATATAAGGCTTGTCTCTGTTCCCAGGGCTCATGTCTTTCTGGGCTCAGCTGCTCTGCTCTCTCCACAAGGCCAGCTGTAAACTATCAGTTGAATGGCTCGGCTCTTTCCTCAGGGCTCCAGCATCAAAACTAAAACTTTCTCCTCTGCCCTGTCATTTTTCCTTTTGCATCCCCAGGACTCAATGTCCTACTGACATGTCTGAATCAGAGCCCTAATCTTAATCTATTCAAGTAAAAGTGAAACCTCTGAATTTAATACAATCAAAGAATATCACAATCTGTTTACACAGATAATCAATATTTCTTTTTGGAATTCATCAATAATATCAAACTGCCACAAGCCAAACTAAGCAGAGATTCTGGATTCAATGTTGTAGCTCAAGGGGTTAGAAGTGCTCTTACAGTTTGTTTAGGTGGCTGGCTTAAAAATGGATTACAAGATAGCCAATATTACCTAAGGTCAAGATGCAAGAATTTCCCTGGTATACTGTAGATGAGGGAATCCAAAGGCTTAGAGAGATTGGAATGTTATAATGGATTTACTGTGTAAGACCTGCTCACCCACCCAAGTCATGTCCAGAGAACACACTTTTCACCAGGATTGTGTGGAATAAATTTAGAGAGTAACTCCATCATCACTGAAGAGCTCTGTAGTTGCTCTTCTCTGAAGGTCAGATATTACCTTAGGAACTGCTGTTACTGAACTAGGATCCTTAAACATTATATAGATGATTGGATCCCAGGTTGGCAGAAGCCAAGTGGCAGCACTTAATTGCCAAAGACAAGGTGGGCATGGCTACCACAATGAAAAGCAGACTCAAAGCAGCAATCAAAATAGTCTGAATCACAAAATATATAGTGCTGGCTAATAGGTTATGGAGTACCTAGAAGCAAAATAGATAGTAGTCTCTGAATTTCTACTTGATCTGTATAAGCAGAAGATTTATAGGTCAAGTTAACAAAAATCTAACTTGAATTAGAGAAACATAGTCACAGCCCCTTAATCAATTCCCAGACTTGAGACAGTTTACAGACCCAGAGCCCCTTGAATGAGGGGAAGGCTAGGTCCCTTTGGTAAGGAACTTGTTACAATGCCAAAAATGAATACTATTAATCTTCCTTACCCAAAGAGACCTACAGCCTTGTACCAGGGTAACTGTGCATTGGGGAAATGAAAATGATCAGTGGGATTGGACACATGTTCATGGAATTCACTTCTCTTACCATCTTCCCCATCATTCACTAGCACCTGAATTGATAGAATGGTGGAATGGCCTTTTGAAGATTCACTTATGGTGCTAAGTAGGTGGCAATACCTTGCAGGGCTGAGGCAATGTTCTCCAGAAGGCTGTGTATGCTCTACATCAGTGTATACTCTATGCTGCTGTTTCTCTCAAAGCCAGAATTCAAGGGTCCAGAAATCAAGGGATGGAAATGGGAGTGGCATAACTATTACCCCTAGTGATCCACTAGGCAAATTTTTACTTCCTGTCTCTGCAACCTTTAGCTATGCTGGTGTACAGGCTACAAAAGGAGAAGTGCTTACACCAGAAAACGCAACAATGATTCCATTGAACTGGAAGTTAAGACAGCTAGCTGGCCACTTTGGGTTCCTCATGCCTCTGAATCAACAGGCAAAGAAGGGAATTACTGTACTGGTTTGGGTAATTGACCCTACCTATCAAGGGGAAATAAGGCTGCAACCACACAATGGAGTTAAATAAGAGTTCATCTTTAATACAGGACATCCCCTAGGGTGTCTCTTAGTACTACCATTTCCTGTGATTTAAGTCAATGGAAAACTGCAACAACCCAATCCAGTCAGTACTAATTATGGTCCATAATCTTCAGGAGTGAAGGTTTGGGTCACCCACCAGGCAAAGAACTATCACCAGCTGAGGTGTTTGCTGAGAAGAACCTGGAATGTGTATTGGAAGAAGATAATGATAAATACAAACTATAAACATGGGACTAGAAACAATGCAAACTAGAAACAAGAACTGTAACGGTCATGAATATTTCTTCCTTCTTTTGTTATGAGTATGTTTGTAAATGTACATAAAACAAATATCTTTGTTTTCTTCCTTATCTTATCCGCTTATCATATGACATAAGTTGTATTAGTTTCATGTCATAGTATATAAGAATGTCAAGTTTAAGGATGAATATTACCCAAGGACTTGCACCCTATTTGGGAAAGATTTAGTGCATTTCCGGTTTTATGTAGGATAGGTGAGTATTGTTAAGGGAAAAAAAAGGTCTGTTATTGATTTTATTTAGTGATTAATTATGGTTTATGGTAATGTGAATGGCTGCCAAGTTGACAAGGGGAGGACTATGTTGGTTACACTAATGTGTCAAGTTGGCCAGGTAATGGTGCCCAGTTGTTTGCTCAAGCGAGCACTTAACTAATTGTATGGCAGGGATATTTCATAGACTTTAATCATCAGTGAGTTGAGTGCCTCTATGGTTGATTACATCAACTGAGGAGATCAACTTCAGCAATGAGTGACATCTCATTCAATCAGTCCAAAGCCTTAAAAGGGGAAGTGATTTTTTGCATTCAAAGAGAAAATTCCCATTTGTTTTATCAGGGAGCTGTGTAAAATGACAGCTTCCCACCAAACTGACAGCAATACATCAGACCAAAGAAAGAATTCGACAAGTTCAGCTTGGTGAGTAAGTGAGCATTTATTAGTAGGCTTATGTGGGGAAGCTCTTCACACAGTTGTAGATCTGAACCTGGTTATGGCCTAGAAGCCTTGTCCTCGGCAGTGGGAGTAGAGTATGGTACTTCCAAGTCTTGATTCTCTCACTTGCCACAAAGCATGAGAGGTTGTAACATACTACATGTGTATGTGTAGATGGGGAGAAGCTATGTGAGTGGGGAGCATGATTTAAAAGTGCAGTACTCAGGACAAATCATCAGGGAATGGACATTCACAGTATTTCTCAGCAAGGCAGAAGTTACAATCTCATAGTAACCATGTAGAATGAGCATTTACAATGTTTTTCAGTAGGGCTGAAGTTATATCTTTACAGTAAATATGTGAGGAATCTATCGATATGAATGTGGTCAAGCAGTTCACAGAACAGATTATTCTTAGAGTTCCTGGGAAAGAAGTCCAAGTATACAAGATTTACTTATCAGTCAGGAGCTCACAGTTATTTTTCAAGACTTGCTGTGTACCTTTTAAAAAATGAAATGCTACTGTGACTAGAAGGAGAATGAACTGGAAGTGTTGTGGGAAAAATGCAAAGCCATATATGCTATACTATCTCTACTTCAGACAGCCAGAATCTCCTGCGGAATTCATCAAGGACCTTCACAGGAGTTCCTGATTTGCAGCCTACCCTATGGAATTTCGACTCATTGATCTCTACTAGTCATATTATTCTGCTTACTGTCTGCTCTGCTGCCCATTATGTCAACCATGCCCACCTTGTCCCCGTCAGTTAAATGCCATACCCTTGGATACTATCATCCCTACTGAATTAAGGGATCTAGTGTGCTGGTAGTAGTTCCCACTGTTATTCCTGGCCTACAGAGGATAACCACTACAGAGTTTTTCAAGAATGCCAGGGGTCCCTTCACAAATGTATTTCTTACAGTGGTAAAAGGAGTGTCCTCTGTATGATCTCAAAGGACTAATTAAGGAGTGAGTGAGCAGGCTTTACATGCTAAATCCCCTCTAGCATTTCAACCTCCCTGAGCTTTTGAATACCTTTTGATGGTAAAGTAAGGAAGTTCTATCATTTCTACTCTCTTCAATATAGATCACTTTTGAGTCTATGTTTCAGTTAAACAACCTAATGAACTGTTAGATTGAGTCCCTCTCAATCGCTAAAGCTTATATAGCAAATCCAGAGTATCTGCCAAAAAATATGACTTGATTCAACTTAATTTTATTCCACCCTGATCCAATAACTTTAAGAAGCATTAATATAAATTGGAAAAATCTTATACTTTTTTTATCCTTCTCATGGGAGATGAGCCACTTCTGTGGCTTTCAGACTTGAATCTGAAGCAATAAGAAAGAGATGGTTGGGTGGTCTTAGGAGGATCAGCAGTTTCCTTCATGGTGATTATCTCTGAGATGTATATTATATGTTCTTAAGGCAAGGGGAGATTAAGCCTCTCAGGGGAGAAAAAGCTGTTGTACTTACAGAGGTGGCTTGGCAGAATTTAAGAAATCAAGATCCCTAGCTTCATCAGAATCTCATCTTGCTTTTTAGGATCCAACATCTATCCAATTAAAACCCCAATGTTAATATAAGAAATCTTGTGAGATTATCAATTCAGTGCATTGCAATTCAATCATCCACAAGATTCCACTGTGGGGTGAATTCTGTGTCTAAAGGGAGTAAGAATTTCTTTTATGGCCATCACAGAATGTTTCTGCTCACTTTCACAGACCTCAAGCTATGAATTCAAAGCCCCACACTTATTTTTTTTTTTCCCCAAGGTCTGCAGCACAATTAGACACAGCCAACCAATTACATTATGTTTCTGTGAAATATCTTGTGAACTACTTTATCACCTTAAGCCTTGCCTTCTATATGCATGTGATTATAGGAGTTTTTAATTGATAATTTTTTTACTGTTTTGCCACAACGTGTCATGGGCAACCAGAGCCCCCTTTACCATCGTCAACAAATCATTCAGAAAAACATTTGATCTCACCCATTCTGAAGTTTCCATTCTTGGAATCACTTCTGGTGTCAATTTCTAAATCAGTTAGTGGTTTACCAAGAAAGCAAAAATAATGTGAGAGATACATGATGAGGGATATAATATTATGATTTGTTTTTAGACAGTTGTGGGATCATAGTGGTTAGAAAGGAGGGAGAGGGATGAATGGGTGGAATATAGGGCATATTTTAGGTAGTGAGATTCTTCTGCATGATACTGCAATGATGGACACATGACATTATGCCTTTGTCAAGGGCTAAGGAACTGTACAGCACCAAGTGTAAACCATAATGTAAACTATAGGCTTTGGTTAGCAGCAATGCTTCAATATTGGTTCATCAACTATAACAGATGTACCACACTATTCTAATGTGTCAGTAATAGGGGAACTATGTGTGTGGATGTGGGGGATTATAAGGGAAAACACCATACTCTTGTTATAATTTTTCTGTAAATATAAATCTAAAACTTTTCTAAAATTAAAGCTTTTTTAAAAAAGTATATGCAAGGCTCTTGCTTCTGAACCTTGTTGTGGTTCTGAAGTTGCTACAGGTTAAGCAGTTAATGAAAATGCTGGACATGCAGTGGGGGCAGCAAAGACAAATGAAAATTCATGAGAACAAACCAGATTTCACAGGTATGATGTGGCTGGCCTGAAAAGAAGCCGGTACCCTCTGGAATGGCACAGCACATATGCTGGCTCAGAATTGAAGTATATGAAGGAAGAGATCTGGAAGGAGCAGGGGGATCTGTGAGCTTGGATGCAGCTCCATGCCAACACAGACAGCCAGCAGATAAATGTAAATTTATATGAATTCAATGGCAGCAGGCCACCAATATTCAACAATCTTCAAAGCATAATGGCTGCTGCTTTACTTCCTCCTATAAAATCCTGCACAAATTTCTCTTGTTGCCAAATTTGATGAATCATACAGGAAAGTGATTTCTTAGAAATGTAGTTCCAGCTTAGCTAAATTGACAGAGGACAAATCCACCACAACGTCTATCAGATATTATTGCAAGGTCATGCTATATGTTCACATCCCCCTGTAGAAAATAGTATCTTTAAAGACATAGTTGTTATCTGTCTATTACTTTATCTCTAGCACCTAGCTAAATAAGTAACATATAGTAGATCTTGAAAAACATTTTTTTCATAATTAAATGCACACATGATCTTGAAAAATGAGTACAACTGGAATAGCCTGAGGAAAAGGTTTTAGAGTAGATAAAATGGGATGTACAAGAAGAGTAACAATGACAAAATATAATAAGTGCATTGAGTAATCAGGGAGCATATAATTCTAAACATGGAGAAGGCTGATATAGGAAAGAAGGGAAAATAATTTTGGAAATATACTTTAAAGAACAACATTGTGAAGAATATTTAATGATAAACTGGAATGTTGAACCAGATATATGCCATAGCTCAATGACAATGTAAGGTTTTTCACAGAAAATTTAATTTAAACATTTCTATATTCATGAGTAAATATGCTTTATTGATCAAAAGATATTAGAAATGTCATGGTCCAGTATTAATTAAGACTGTAGGATCTTTTAAATGGCAACAAGATTTATAATCCTGTTTGTTATGAGCTTTTGGCCTTACTTATATACACATAAGAGTTGCTAGATTCTTCATTTTTTTCTAGTCCTGGTTGAATAGGATACTTCTTAATTTCAAGTGCTAAATATCAATTTGCAAGATGCTTTCTATCTATGAAATCCTTCTTATTTGTATCTAGTGGTTTTATTTCTTAATTATTATTCTGATGTGTCAAGTAACCAAAAAATAACATATTTTAAATGACAACTGAGTCCAAAATCATAAGCTTCTTTTAAGGTTCCCATAACTTTTTCTTATAGTTTTCTAATAATTGTTTTCATGAATTCTTAAGGACAAGGGTTCAACAGTCTTCAATTCTGACTTTTTTTTTGAGATGATTTTTTTTAAACAGAATTTAATTGTAGGCATACAGAAAAATTATTCAGAAAATACAGAGATCTCATATTACCCACCTCACATGTATAGTTTTCCCAATTACAATGATTTTCATAAGTGTGGTAGCCTTGCTACAATTAATGAAACAAATAATTATGCTATCAGCTATAGTCCATACTTTACATTAGGGTTCACTGTATTTGTTACCCAGTCCTATGTTGTTGGTTTTTTAAAAATTTTATTCTAGTTATACTACCGAAAATGTCCTGTTTTAACTTCATTCAAATATATAATTCAGTGGCATTAAATGCATTCACAAAGTTGTGCTATAATCATCACTGTATTAGTTTCCTGATTGCTAAAAAAAATACCATAAAATAGTTTGACTTAAATAATAAGAATTTATTGGATCCTGGTTTTGAGGCTAGGAGAAATCCAAAATCAAGACATCATCAAGGTGATGCTCTCTCCCAGAAGACTGTGACATTCTGGGGTTGGCAGCCAGTGATGCTTGGTCTTTGGTGCTTCTGACATATGGCAATGCACCCCCAAAAGAAATGTTCTTTCCACATGAAAAACATATTTATCCCATCACAACATCCCAAAGCCTTAAGTCAGTTCAACAAGAATGCTAAATACAAAGTCACATCAAATTCAGTTATGGGTGTCGTCTGTCCTGGGGACCAATTCCCCTCTGTCTGTGGATCTATGAAAGCAAGTAAACAAGTTATCTGCTTCCAATATACAGTGGAGGACAAGCCTAGGATAAGCATTTTCATTCTAGAAGGGATAAATTGGTAGAAAAATAGGGCTCACTAGTCCCAAACATTTCTGAAACCCAGCAGGGCAAATTGCATTAAGTTGTGAGGTCTAAGAATCATCTATCCATCTATGTTTTGTCCTTTGGGCCTCATGCAACAGTATAGCCACCCCTTCTAAGCAGTTTTGCAGTCGCCATGTTCTCCAAAAGCTCTGGAGTGAAGACTGCACTCTTTCCAAGCACTGAAATGGCACCCAGTCTCTTTGTGAATGCCCCATCATCTCTGAACATTGGGGCAGCAGCACTATCCCTGAATAATAGGGCACAAAGTCTGACCCTCCTAGTGCCAGGCAGATAGCCTGTCCAGTCAAAATGCAGGGCTGAACCTACACTTGCCACACACAAGAGTAGGCTCACTAACTTGGACCAAGAAAATTTCTTTGGTCCTGCCCTTGGCTTCCATGGTTCTGCAATTGAAGTCCTTCCTGCAATTCATGCCTTCTCTGTCTCTTTCAGTTCAGGTTTGCAGTGGTTCTGCTCATACAAATGTCATGAAAACCTTGTCAGCTTTGCATGCAGTTCACAGGGCTCTAAATCATCAAACAATAGCTCCTTCCACAGATCCTTCCTTCATAGCTGCATTACCAAGCATGACTTCCACTGATATTGCTGACTTTATCCATGTTCAGTTAAACCCTCACATGGAGCTTTGTCCTCTGAGAACTCACTTCCTGAAAAATCAGGGAGGTCTCTGATTGTGCTACTTCCATCCCTAAAATCAGAGCACATTATCTGTGGAGACTCAGAATTTTGAAAATCATCAATTTCTGGTTCCTTTGTGCTTAAGTGTTTACTTTTCAGCTTATCCCTTTTCTCTGGCATTTTACTAAAAACTGCAAGAAGCCAGGCTACAATTAGCTTGGAAATCTCGGCTACATATTCCAGTTCACTGCTTTTAATATCAGCCTTCTGTCTGACATGGGAACTCAATTTTTGTCAAGTTCTCTGATACTTTAAAACAAGGATCTCCATTCATCCAATTTCCAATAACACATTCATCAATCCCTTCGAAGGCATGGCTAGAAATACCCTTAATGACAATATTTCTATCAGCATTCTCTTTATGATGATTTATGTATTCTCTAAAATGATACAAACTTTCCCTACAGCTCTCACTCACAATTCTTCCATCCTTTATCCATAAACTAATTCCAAAGCAATTCTACTTTTTAAGTATTTGTAATACCACACTGAAATCTCAGTACCAAAAGCTGTTGTAATTTCCTGGCTGCTAAAACAAATATCCAATCAGTTGGATTAAACAACAGGAATTTATTGGCTCCTGGTTTTGAGGCTAGAAACAATCCAAAATCAAGGCATCATCAAAACAGTGATTTCTCCCAAAATACTGTGGTATTCTGGGGCTGTTTTTCAGTGATCATTGGTCCTTGGCTTTTCTGCAAATGGCAATGAATATGGCAGCCTCTCCTGGCTTCTCAGTTACATTGGCTTCTATCTTTTCTGGTGGCTCCCTGTGGCTTTCTCTGTAATTTCATTGTGCTTATAAAAGACCCAAGTAATAGGATTAAAACCCATCATATTGAGTTGGGCCACACCTTAACTGAAATAACATCATCAAAAGATTCTACTTACAAAGGTTCATACCCACAGGGATAAATATGTTTTTCAAATATACATAGCTTCAAACCACCACAAATATTATTCATTACCAAAACATTTCCATCACCTCAAACAGAAAACTATATACAATTAAGCATTAACTTCACATTCCCTACAACCACCCAAGCATCTTGTAACTTCTACTCTATTTTCTGACTCTATGCATTTGTTTACTGTAATTATTTCATGTTATTAATATCATATAATATTTGTCCTTTTGCTTCTGGCTTATTTCACTCAACATGAAGTCTTCAAGGTTCATCCATGTTGTTGCATGTGTCATAACTTCAGTCATTTTAGTGGCTGTGTAATATTCCATTATATGTACCTAACACATTTTATTTTCCATTCATTTGTTGATGGATGCTTGGATTGTTTACAACTTTTGGCAATTTTGAATAATGCTGCTATGAACATAGGTGCACAAATATCTGTTTGAGTCCCTGCATTGAATTATTTTGCAGGGTAATATGGTAATTCTATAATTAAATTTTGCTTCTAAATTTCCTGTTAGTGTGTCTTTTATTTCTTTTCTTGCCTCCTTGCTCTGACTAGCACCTGCAGTGCAGTGTTGAATAACATTGGTTACAGTGGGCATCCTTGTCTTGTTCCTGATTTTAGAGGGAAAGCTTTCAAACTTTCTCACTGAAATGATGTTAACTGTGGATTTTTCAGAGTTGCCCTCTAGCACATAGAGAAAGTTTATTTTTATTCATAGTTTTCTAAGTGATTTTGTCAAGAAAGAATGCTGGAGTTTTAAAAATGCCTTTTCTGCATCAATTGAGATGAACATGTACTTTTTTTCCTACTTTCTATCGAAATAGTATGTTATATTAATTGATTTTCTTTTGTTTAACCATACCTGCATAATTGGGATAATCCTGTTTGACCATGGTGTATAATTCTTTTAATGTGCTGTTGGATTTGGTTTGCTGGTATTTTCTTAAGGATTTCTTGAGCATCTACATTCATAAGGAATATTAGCCTGTAATTTTCTATTCTTTTGTTACCCTTATCAGGGTTTGGGATTAGGGTGTTGTTAACCTTAAGAAACAGTTAAGAGGTATTTCCTCTTCTTCAATATTTGTAAGAGTTTGTGCAAGAATGGTGCTTTTCTTCTTTGAATGTATGGTGAAATTCAGCCCTGAAGTATCTGGTTCTAAGCTCTTGATTGTAGGGAGGTTTTTGATTAATAATTCAGTCTTTAGCTTGTTATTTCTCTGATGAGATCTTCTATTTCTTCTTAAATCAGTGTCGGTAAGTTGTGGTTTTCTAGGAAATTGTGTGTTTCCCCTGAGTTATCTAATTTTCAGGCATCTGGTTGTACATAGTATCCTCTTAGAATCCTTTTTATTTCTGTGTGGAAAGAATAATGTCTCTCCTTTCTTTTCTGATTTTAGCTAATTGTATCTTGTCTCATTTATTTTTATTATACTAACTAAAGGTTTTCAAAATTATTCCTCTTTTCAAAGAAACAAAATTTGTTGATTCTTTTTTTTTTTTAATTCTCTATTTCATTTATCTCTAATCTTTGCCATTTCCTTCCTTCTTATGTTGGCTTTAGTTTGGCCTTTATTATTCTAGTTCCTCCAGTTGTGAGCAGGAATTACAAATCAAAAATCTGTGATTTAAGCTCTTTCTTCTTTAATATAACCATTTAGAGCTATAAATTTCCCCCTCACCGTTGCCTTTGCTGCATCCCATAAGTTTTGACATACTGTGTGTTCATTTTAATTTGCCTCAAGATATTTCCTATTTTCTTTTGTGATTTTCTCTTTGTCTCATAGGTTGTTTAAGAGTACATTGTTTTATTTCTACATATTTGAGAATTTTACAGCTGATGATTTGCTATCTATTTTTAGCTTCTTTCCATTGTGATCAGAGAAGATAATTGTATGATTTCAATATTTTTGGTTTTATTGAAACTTGTTTTGTGACATAATATATGGTTTTCCTGGATAATAGTCCATATGCACTGTAGCAGACTTTGTGTTCTGTTGATGTTGGGTGCTCTATATGCATCTGTTAGATCTAGTTGGTTTATACTATCATTCAAGTCTATTTCCCTGTTGATCTTCTGTCAGATGTTCTATCCATTATTGAAAGTGGAATATTGAAGTTTCCTACTATTAATATAGAACTGTCTACTTCACCCTTCTAATATGTCAATATTTTCTTCTATTTGAGGTTCTTCTGTATATTTATATTTTTAATTTATATATATATAATTGTTATATACTTTTATATAATTGAGCCCTTTATCAGTTTATAGTGACCTTCCTTATCCTTCGTAACAATTTTTGACATAAAGTCTATTTTATCTGTTATTAGTATAGCTACCTTAGCTCTATTTTGCTTACTATTTGCATGATATATTACATCTTCTCATATTCACCTCATCTGTGTCTTTGAATTTAAGAAAGTCTCTTGTAAAGCATATAGTTGGGCCATGCTTTTTTATCCATTCTGCTGATCTCAACCTTTAGATTGGAGAGTTCAATCCATTTGTACTTAAAGTAGCAACTGATAATGCAGGACTTTTTTCTGCCATTTTGCTATTTTGCTTTTGTAAGTCTTATACCTTTTTGCCCCTCAATTCTTCCATTAATGCCTATTTTCCTATTTTTTTGATATTTTGTGTTGTATTGTTTCAAGTGCTGTCTCATTTCTTACACTATATATTTTTCATATATTTTTTTGTGATTACCACAGGGCTTAAATTTTACATCATAAATCTATAACAACCATGTTTCATTTGATACCAACTTAAGCTCAATAGCATAAACATACATTTCCTATACTCCTCTGTCCCCTCACCTTCTTGTTCTACTTGTTATAAATTACATCTTTGTGGGAAGCTGCCCTCGGCATCTGCTTTATCATGGCCATTCTTAGAACTAACACCATCTCCTCTTTTATTTTATTTGGGCACTCCCACTTTGGGCGTTTGGCCAAATGTCATTGCGCATGTCCCGCACTAAGTTTCTATCTCCCCGTACTCGCTACATCTTTTCTTGTAAATCTGCTGACCAGGCTGTAGTTTGTTA
>JAQZBX010049635.1:0-19858 GCA_029593785.1 Cabassous unicinctus
CAAAAGATGGAATTAGCCCAGGTGTTCATCAACAGGTGAATGGATAAACAAAATTGGTATATACCTACAATGGAACATTGTATAGCCAAGAAAAGCAATGAGGTTCTGATCTATGTGGCAACATGGATGAACCTTGTTGAGTAAAGTAAGCCAAACACAAAAGCACAAATGTTGTATGATCTCACTGATATGAAACAATTAGAATAAGCAAATTCATAGTGTCAGAAACCAGAACACAGATTACCAGGGAATGGGAGGGCTAGGGAAGGGGATGTTAGCACTTGATTGATATAGAATTTCTGATAAGCTTGATGGAAAAGTTGTGGTAATGGAAAATTGCACAACATTGTGAATGTAATTAACACCACTGAATTAGATATTTGAATGTGGTTAAATGAGTAAATTTTAGATTGTATATATGTTACTAAATATTTTAAAAAGATCACAGATTATCAGGAATACAGAGGAAGGGGGGATAAATAAATGGAGCACAGGGAATTTTTAGGACTGTGAAACTGTTCAGTATGATACTGTAATGGTTAAATACATGACATTATGCACTAATCAGAAGCCATAGAACTGTATAACACAAACAGTAAATCCTAATGTAAGCTAATGCATCAATATTGGTTCATCAATTGTAACAAATGCACTATGCTAATTCAAGGCGTTAATAATAGAAGAAATTGTGTGAGGCAAAAGGGGCCATATTGAAATTCTCTGTACTTTCTGATCAATTTCTCTGGAAACCAAAAACTGCTCTAAAAGTAAAGTCTATTAATTCAAAATAATTAGGTAAAGTTCTAGGTTTATTTTCCCTTTTGTCTCATACTCAGAAATAATTGAAAGTTCTATACTTCCACATTTTGGAGGAATTTTAAGAGTGACAGTGCTGTTTGCCTTAATTTTGCATTCCTGTATGTATTCAGGTATTCACCATCGTTGTTGATTCTTCTGCTGGATCACTTACATTACACTGTGAGCTTCTTGATAATGCTCTTCAGTCTTTACATCAACATCACCTGCACCACTCTTGGCACTTCTTCGCTAAAGCAATGTAAAGACAAAACAAATTCCTAAAATGTAATTAGTTTTCTCAGTGTGACTTTTGCAGTTAAGAGGCCAAAATGATCAGGTTTGTGAAAGAATCATTAACTACCTGTATTAGACTTCTGAGGAAGATGAGGGTGTTATATTCATAGCAGTAAGGACTAGATCCTTCAGATTTACCTCTGATCATTGCAAAATATTCCTTCAAAATTCATTTATTTTTGGATTAGTAATATTTGCTGAAAAACAAAGTTTCATTAAATAGGATCAATATGTTTTCAAATTGGAGATTCTATGCTACGTGCATTTTATGACTGGAAAGCAATGATTTTCCAGTTCTGCTAGATGAAGCTGTCTTGGATTTAGCATCTTTTTACTGATAATGGAATGTTGTAGAAAAGGAACAAGACTTTGTTTTGTCTCCTGTCTCTTTTTCTTTTTGTCTCTTTCTCTCTTTCTGCCTCTCTCTTTCCTTAGACTCATATGTCAGGCTAGCATATTTTCTTGCTGTATAACCTTGGGCTAATTTTATCATCTCTCTAAACTGTAGCTTCCTCATTTGTAAAATGGGAATATTAAACAATGCTGTTCTGACTATTTATGGGGATCTTATGAGATTTAAATAATAGAATATCCTTTTAAGGGCTCTATAAACTACAAATCATTAAATAAATGTTATTTTTAAATGGTTCCCTGAATTACAATTAGTTTCTTTTATAAGAGAAAGAATTTTTTAAAATTAATATTATAAATGATGTCAGATTACTGTTGTATCTGGCAATCATGGTAGGAATGTCAAGAAGTTTTACTAACATGGGTCAAAGGGTATTCATTCTAAAGTAGATACATTAATCTTGAGGAATTATTCATTCTAAAGTAGCTAAATTTATCATGAAGCATGATGCTTATAGAGGAAGAATTTGGACTAAAAGATCTTCGTGTCCCTAAAATGTAGCATTCCAGAAAACCCTGCATTTATCTTACTATGGATTAAAAATAAGTAAATTCTTAAACTCAAGCCAAGTTGAACAACTGTACACCAACAAATGGGATAACCTAGATAAAATGAAAAAATTCCTGGAAACACACAACCTACATGCACTGACTTAAGAAGAAATAGATCTCAACAAAACAATAACTAGTAAAGACATTGAATCAGTAATCAGAAACATACCAACAAAGAAAAGTCCAGGACCAGATAGCTTCACAGGAGATTTTTACTGAATGTTCCAAAAGGAATTAATACCAATCCTACTCAAACTCTTCCAAAAAATTGAAGAGGAGGGAACACTCAGGCTATGAGCTCAAACTCACCCTCATACTAAAGTCAGATAAAGATACTACAAGAAAAGTAAAATAACAAACCAATAAATTTTATGAACATAGATGCAAAAATCCTCTAAAATATACTAGTAAACCTAATGCAATGGCACATTAAAAGAATTATACACCATGATCAAGTGGGATTAGTCCCAGGTATGCAAGGGTGGAACAACATATGAAAAACAATTAATGTAATACACTACATTAACAGAATGAAGGAAAAAACACATAATCATCTCAAATTATGTAGAAAGGGCACTTGATAAAATCCAGTAGCCCTTCTTGATAAAAAAACACTTAGATCACTAGAGATAGAAAGAAACTTCCTCAATGTGATAAAGGGCATCTCTGAACAACCCACTGCTAACATCTTACTTAATGGTAAAAGACTGAAAGCTTCTCCTCTAAGACCAGGAACAAGATAAGGATGCCCTTTGTCACCACTGTTAATCAATATTGTACTGGAAGTGCTAGCCGGAGCAATTAGGAAAGAAAAAGAAATAAAAGCCATCCAAATTGGAAAGAAAGAAGCAACACTTTCCTTTTTGCAGGTGACATGATCCTATTACAAAAAATCCTGAAATATCCACAACAAAACTACTAGAAATAATAAATGACTTCAGCAAAATGATGAGGTAAAAGATCAACACACCAAAATCAGTAGTGTCTCTCTATAGAAGTAATGAACAATCTGAAGAAGAAATCAAGAAAGAAATCCATCTATTATAGCAACTAAAAGAATGAAACATCAAACAATACATACAACCAAAGATGTAACAGACTTGTACACAGAAAACTACAAAACATTGTTAAAGAAATCAAAGAAGACCTAAATAAATGGAAGGTCATTCTGTGTTCATGGACTGGAAAACTATTATTAAGATGCCAATTCTACCCAGAATGATTTACAGATTCAATGTAATCCCAACTTAAATTCCAACAGCTTTTTTTAAAACAGAAATGGAATTGCCTGTCATCAAATTTATATGGCAGGATAAGGAGCCATGAATAGCCAAAGCCATCTTGAAAAGGAACAAAGTTAGAAAACTCACATTTCCTGAAGGAGCAGCCACCCAAGGTTCTGAGGGGAGGGAGAAACAGGTGTAATATGGGAGCATTTTCAGGACATTGGATTGTCCTGAATGATGTTGCAATGATGGATACAGGTCATTAAATATTTTGTCATAACTTACAAAATTGTGTGGAACAGAGTGTAAACTATAATGTAAACTATAATCCATGTCTAGTGATAATGCTCCAATATGTGTTCATCAGTTGTAACAAATGTACCACACTAATGAAGGATCTTGTTAACGTGGGAATGTGTGGGAGGGGTAAGGAGTGGGGGAATAAGGGAATCTCCTATATTTTTATGTAACATTTATGTAATCTAAAATATTTAAAAAATTAAAAAGCATTTAAAAAGTAATAATAAATGAATAAATAAATAAAATTTCCTCTAAAAAACTCATTATAAAACCACAGAAATCAAAACAGCATGATACTAGCACAAGGACAGACAAATGGAATTGAATTGAGCATACAAAAATCAGCCCTCACATTTATAGCCAACTGATTTTTGACAAGGGGTGAAAGACACTCAACTGGAAAGACTAGTCTCTTCAACAAATGGTGCCTGGAATACTGGATATCTATATGCAAAAGAATGAAGGCGGATCCTTATCTTACATCAAAACCAAAAATGAACTCAAAATGGTTCAAAGTCCTAAATATAATACTATAGATCCAGAACTAGAAAACTCTTAGCAGACAACATAGGGAAGCATCTTTAGGTCTTGTGTAAGGCAATTGTTTCTTACATTTTACATCCAAACACAAGCAAAAAGAAAAAAAAAAAATAGATAAATGGGACCTCTTCAAAATTAAAAACTTTTCACATCAAAGGACTTACCATGAAAGTAAAATGACAACCTATGCAATGGGAGAAAGTATTGGGAAACTACATATCTGATTAGGCTTTACTATTCAGATTATAGAAAGTAATCTTACAATTCAACAACAAAGAGACAACCAACCCAATTAAAAGAAAAAAAAAAGGTCAAAAGTCTTTAATAGACTTTTTCCAAAGATGATACACAAATCACCAAAAAGTCCATGAAAAGATGTTCAATACCATTAGCCTCCAGAGAAACGCAAATCAAAATCACAATTATATACCATTTTATACCCACTAGAATGACTACTATTTTAAAAAGCAGAAAATTACAAGTGTTGGAGAGGAAGTAGAGAAATAAGAACAATCATTCATTGGTGGTGGAAACGTGAAATAGGATATCCGATGGGAAAACAGTTTGGTAGTTCCTCAGAAAGTTAAATATACAATTGCCATGTGACCCAGTAATCCCACTTCCAGTATGTACTCAAAAGAATTGAAAGTACATATTCAAACAGGTCTTTGCACACTAATATTCATAATGGCATTATTCACAATTGCCAAAAGATTGAAGCAACCCAAGTGTCTATCACCCAATGAATGAATATACAAAATATGGTATATATACACAATGGAATATTATTCAGCTGTTAAAAGGAATGAAGTTCTGATATATGCGACAACATTGATGAACCTTGAAGACATTATGTTGAGTGAAGTAAGCCAGAGACAAAGGTGCAAATATTGTATGATTTCACTTATGTGAAATAATTATAATATGTAAATTCACAGGGTCAGAAACTAAAATGTAGCTTGACAGGCACTGGGTTGGAGGTAGGGAATGTGGAGTTAATGCTTAAATTGTATATATTTTCTATTTGGGGTGATGGAAATGTTTTGATAATGAATGGTTGTGAAGTTAACAGCATTGAAATTCATATTTGAATGTGGTTAAAAGGGGAAATCTTAGGTTGCATATATGTTATTAAAATAAAGGTTTTTTAAAAAAATTAATAGAACTGTGCAATACAAGTAGTAAACCCTAAAGTAAACCATGGACTATAGTCAATAGTACAATTATAAAAATGTTCTTTCATCAGTTACAACAAATGTACCACACTATTGCAAATGTTAAAAATAGGGCACTATATGGGACCTCTGTATGTTATTAATGATTTTTCTATAAACCTAAAAATTCTTTAATAAAATATAAAAAATAAATTAAAATTAAAAAAATTAATTAAATGCTAGGAGTGTGATATAGGAAGACAAAAAACAGGTGTTTTGAAGATACTCCTGAATGAAAGAGACGTGTTAAAATGATGGCAAGAGAATTTAAGCTGGAAAAGAAAGAAAATGAAAGTAATAGTAATAAATGGCAGCTATCATTACTAGCAGTAGCACTTATTTTGTTCCAAGTTCTAAGTACTTTACATGTAATATCTCATTTATTTCTCCTACAACCCTGAAGTAGGTGTAATTATTTGTAAACCCTTTTATGGATGAAGAAACTAAGGCAGCAAGAAGTTAAATAACTTTCCCAGTGTTACCCAGGCAGAAAGTGATGGATATGACATTCGAACTCAGGCAATCTGGCTCCAAAGCCAGTTTCCTATGCTGCCTCTCTATAAAAAGGTAAGAAATCTGTGTGAATTTATACCCCCAGCACCAGGTTTTAACAATCTATTTTAATCTTTGTGAGACTGATAGGCAGTAAATGCTATTTTATTACTGCATCTATTCATATTTCTTTTATTAATCAGGATTCTCAATACCTTTTCATATATTCACTATCCTTTTGTAATTTAACTTTTGTGTGCCGCATCATCACATTTTGGCACATTTTTCTACTGATGTATTTATCTTTTTCTTTTGATTTTAAAGCCATGGATACAGGAAGGATAGTATTTCCCATATGTGTTGAAAGTTTTCTCCCTCATTTTATTTATCTACATTGTATGGAATATTTTCTATACAAAAGCTTTAAGTTTGTATGTAACCATTTATCAATCTTTTCCTTGATGTTTTCATGCCTTCATGTCATGCTTAGAAATGCTTTCCCTATCCCATCACTGTTTTTCAAATAGCACATATATCATTTTAAAGTATTTGCAAGACTTTATTTTGTAATTATTTAATTTCATATGCTTCTAGAAATTATATTGATATGGAAAAGAAGAAAAGATCATCTTCCTACATATTTTCCCATATGGCCAGCTACTTGACTCAACACTCTTAGTAAATAATCTATCTTCTCAATCAATTTGAAGTGTTGTTTTTATCTTAGAACATATTCTCACATACATTTAGGTATTTTTTCTAGATTCACTTTAATTTCCATTGATCTATAATTCTTCTGGCAGAATGAAATTGTTTTAATCATTACAACCATATATGGTAATGACTTTCTCCATGAAATGCTATCTCTGCTTGGCTGCCATGACATTGCACACTTCTACTTCCTTTACTCATCTCTGGCTTCTGCTTTGTTGTCTCTGGTGTAAGTTTCCCTTACTCTGCCTTCCCCTTAAGGAAGAGCACACTGCTGGTGTTCCTCAGTGTTCAGTCTATGATTTTATTTTCAGTCTATACACTCTTAATAGTCGCTCTGGACACTTGCCAATGTCTCAGCACTGTCAAGGATACACTGAGAACTCCAGAATGTAAATTTATGGCTCAAGACTCTTTACTGAGCATTATTCTTCAAGGGTCTATCCGCAATCACCTTAAACTCAAAATGTCAAATATCCATTATCCCCTTCGTCCCACTGACCCCAAACTTTCTCTTCTTATGTTTTCTATGCAATCTCATGACTGGCAACAGTAGCTACTCAGTTGCCCAAGCCAGAAGTTTGGGATTAATCCTTGAAAATTCCCTTTTCCTCGTTTGTTTTTCAGTTAGTTAATGTTTGCCATGCCAATGCCAACCTCTTCCTTTTTTAAACTCTTGAAAAGGTCCCCATCCTGAATGCCGATGTCTTTTTGGGGCTGTCAATGATTTTTCCCTCAGACCACTACAACAGCCTTGCCCCTTTTGAATAAATCCCCCACATTATCAACAAAGAGATCTTTCAAAAATGTCAATTTGATCATTTCACTTAATTTGCATGAACTCTTTTCTGTCTCTATCAAGATAGTCTAATTTAAATTTAGTTTAGAATGTTTCTTATGGTCTGGCCCTTGCACATTTCATCTCTTGCCAATGCTCCCTATGCTCAGATACTAGACATTCTTTATGCTCTTTAAATATATCCTGCTATCTCTTGCCAACAGGTCTTTGCATCTGCCTTTCATTTTGCCCAGAGCAGCCTTGCTCCTCTTCTCCTGGCTAACTTCTGTTCACCAATCTGACCTCAGCTGAGACCTGACTTCTTCCAAGAAGTCCTCCTCAAACTCTCCAATGTATTTTTCATACCAGTGGACATACTTCCACGGTACCTAGTGCTGCTCTATTTGAACATTTCTGTTTTGAATATGCAAGCCTAAGTGTCTTGTATAATGAGCCAAAATGTAAAGCCATAAAAGTGAAAATTTGCCTGATGTGTTCACCACTATATCCCCAGCACCCAGGAAATTGCCTGAGCATTCAGAGTGCTCTCTAAATATATTTAGAAGAAGGGAACTAAAAAGGGAGGCAAGAATGTATGGAGGAAGGGAGGAACATATTATTTGTACACTGTCATTCTCTGTCTCATATACACAAAACAAATTCACAGGCATGCTTATATACGTACATACCAATATACACAAATGCCGTATGCAAAATATTGAAAGCTAATTAAAAAGCAAAGGGTTTCTTTGTGGATACTGGGGTTATAGGTAGTTTTTCTTCTGTAATTGTTTCTCTATTATCTAATACAAAAAGTCAGAAAACCATAACTAGAAAAAATATTCAAATTGCATTCATAATTCTCTTGATTACAACTCTTAAAATACATTAGTATCCTAGGGGACTGGGTGTAGTTCAGTGGATGAGTGCCTGTTTCTCATGTATGAGGTCCTGGGTTCAATCCCCAGCACCTCCTAAAAATTTTTCTTTAAACAAAAATAAATACTATCCCAGAATGAAAATATGTTGGATTCATGTTGAGCACACTTTTTTGTGTGTCTACTATCACATATGTATGTAATAAATAACAGGCATTGAGCTTAACCAGGTCCCAACTTAAATTCCTAACAAAACCAACTGACAGATTATGACATATACCTAATTATCCATCAGTCTTTAAGAAGTGAAGTAATACGTTCTTTCTATTACCATTTTTTCCTGATCTTCTGTAAAGAGCATCTTGCTTCCTTTTCTCTATTTATTATATTTGTATGAGTTAGGGATTCAGTTTGGCTACAAGTAAGAGATATGACTGAAATAGCATAAAGATATAAGGGTTTATTTTGATCACATTATGAGAAATTCTGGGGTAGGCAATTGCTAGCATTGGTTCAGTATCTCAAGGATGTTAGGGCCAAGGATCTGTGATATTTTGGGTTCAGCATCTCAAGAGGTATGCCCCGCAGCCAAAATTTTATTCCAGGCAAGAAGAAAGAAAAGGCTTGAAGAAAAAAAAATCAGGTAAATATGGGCCTCTTTTTAAAAGCCTTTTCCTCAAGCCTTATCCAACAATTTCTGCAACACAGGCTAGAATGGAGTCACTGGCTACTACTTTCTTCAAGGGAAGTTGATAAATGAAGGAGTTCCTAGCTGCACACATTGCTAACTCCAACAGAATCAGGAGTCTGTAACCAAGGAAGAATGGAAGAAGAAATATTGGCGAGCAACTCACTGCCTGAGACATCACTCCTTTTCCTCCCTCCACAAACTTTTTAACAGAGGATGGGTAGAAGAAAGATCTTGGAGTGGGTTCAGGAAGGGAAAAATATGAAATTTGTCTTTTCCTCCCCGCAGCCCATCTAACAAAGAAACTTACAAACTCTCAGTTAATCTCCGTGATGTAGGATTGTGTGACAGTTTGAGGAACATTTTCATCTAATTAACTTAGCTGTATTTTTCCAAATATAAATTAGATATGTAACAAAAAGGATTAGGCATTAAAACACGAAATTTAAGTGTAGTTTACCCCAAGTGGTTCTCGAACACTAGTATATACTACCTATTCCTAAGTTCTGACAACATTTTTATAGTCCACGGAGAAATAAGAACAATAAAAGCAATCTAGTGAGTTTTTTCATTAGGTTAAATGGATTCAATTTAAAGAACTGTCCTTCATTCTGAGATTGCATCCTTCTTACCCTTTTGAGAAGTATTAAAATGTCCTTTCTTTTATGAAATATGGCTGATAATAAATGATGGTTTTTTTGTTTTGCTGTGTGTTATGTTCTTATTCGTAAAAAGAAAGTTGTATATTTGGTCTCTCTCTTTTTTTTAAATTTTTTGTCTCATGAAATCCAGATGTCTGAGAGCCTTGGGCAATTATTCTCCTTGGTATGTATTTGGTACATATTCTGTACAAATGTCTGTAAGGGTGTATGTGTATTTTAGTGTTTATAAAAACCTTTGCTTTTAGACAAAGGTTAAATGCATAGCCGTGGCTTTCTTAAAGTTCATCTTTATCTTGCCAGCAGCTTGAGTGACTCCTAATTACCATGAACGTCAGGAAATGGGGTTGTGGCAAAGAATAAATTACATAGAGCAGACTATTTTGGTTGGATATAAAACAAAACATTTTAAGTATATTAGTGATTTTTTTCTTATTGCTCTCCCAAAGACAGATACAAGTGTTATATTCTGCAAATGAAAGATATGATATTCACAGATTTGAGTCACTTGCTTTGGCAGTTTGAAATTATTTTATGAATCCCCAAAAGGGAAAGATTATGTTTTTGAACTAATCCATTCCTGTCAGTGTGATACCCTTTCAACTGGGCTACATCTGTGAGATGTGACTCAGGTTGAGTCTCCTTTTTGCTGGGTCTGATATAAATGGATAGATAGAGAGAGACACACACACACGAAATGGGAGCCACCATATTTAATCCTGCAATGAGATAAAGGACTCCAGTTTCACCCACAGCTAAGCTGCAAAGATTGAAACCCGGAGAGGCTCAATGAGCTGAGGCCCAGGTAGAGATGAGCCATATGCCTGATAGCTTGCAGCTGAAGGCTGGAAGAAAGCAGAGCAGCTGAGACTGATAGAGGTGGCCCAGAAGGAGACAAGCCCTATGCCTGGTTGCTCATAGCTGAGATCCAGGAGCTGGGCTCCAAGAGATGGTGGGCCTGGAGGAGAAGGTAGAAACCTCGGCAGAGATTGGTGGCCATCTTGTTTTGCCAGGTGGCTGGTCAACAGGATCAACAGTAGCTGATATTGGTGAGAAAGCACCTCTGATGGTGCCATGACTCAGATATTTCACGGCCTTGGGACTGTGAGGTTTTACCCCAAATAAATCCCTTTTTTAAAAATCAACCCATTTCTGGTACTTTGCATTGGCAGCCCTTTGGCAAACTAAAACATTTGCCAAGATCTCATAGATGGCAAAGGGAAAGTTAGGATACAAAACCCAGTTCTGTCTGCCTCAACAGAAGATTTGGCTCTACTCAGATAAAACACACTACTTCTTAAATTCTTGTATGTGAAGCTATGACTTAATTCAATGTAGCCCTGAGTTTGTTACTCAAGCAAAACTATTCCTGTGCAGTATTAGTAATATTTTCCCTGCAGAGATTGTCTTCTGTAGGGATTGAGATATTATATGTAATTTTTTTCTTAATTGCTTGTTTATGGAGAATGCAATGAATATATTAATAATCTTTCATGTTGCATTGAGGTTGCATCTTCTTAAGAAATACAAAAGAGTATATTAGCTTCACCGAATTTTCTTAGGAAATGAACAGAAATTTACATCCTCCAGAGCCCAAGAGGTCAAAGACAACAGAAAGAAGATATCAGATGAATGATAATAAAAGAAACTAATTCTGAATTTCAGTTTGGAGGCAGCAACAGAGAGAGCAGAGAAGTTGGCAACTAGAGGCTTCATGACACATCTCATGGGGGCGGTTGCTACTAGACCAAGCAGATTATTAAGATATAAGGATATATGTCTACTTTTCCCCAGAACTTTAGATTGTCAAGAGAAGCTAAAATGTGGAATTTCATGTGCAAGCTCTCCATTTTCAAAGAGTGGCAAATAGTTGAAATTTAAACCACATTGTCTAGTCTGTGAGTGAAGGTCAGTCCATGGGCCAGCACCTTGCAATGTCTGATTCAGGCATTTTTTCCCACTGGTGAATGCAACCCATGTGCTGCTGGAATTGAACTGATGAACCAATAGCATCCCTAACTATTGTTTCCAAAGAAGAAGGGATGTTTTGCAAGTGTTAAATTTCAGTTTGACTCAAGACAGGAAGAGACACTTCTTGGAAAGGATTTTAAAACTAGTCTCATTGAGCAAGTACATAGATAAAACAGATAAGTTCCCACAGTTAGATAAACTGAGTTGTGGTATTACTCCACCATCTTCAGACTTAAGAAGGACTGATAAACATAACCAAAATATCATCTTAAATGATGAATGCCCTAGAGCAGAATACAGGCATTTAGGGCCCCCCAGAATATGTGGTGTAACAGCAAGTGGTATACACAGAATAGGATTCAAGCGTGACAGACTGTTGCCTTAGCAAATTGGTTAAGACTCATCAACAGTTTCTTATTGAGGAGACTAATAGCAGAGCCCACTGTACGTGTTTTATACTTCATTCAGACTTTCGCATCAAATACCCCCCTTTTTTTTTTTTCACCACTACTTCCATAGTGCCAGGAACTGTTCTCATGCTCTGGAGATAGAATAATAAATAGAAAATAAGCCCTAACATTCATAAGGCTTACATTCCCCCAAAACAAGGAAATAAATAATATTATTTCAGATAGTGATAAACGCTCTAAGAAAAATAAAAGAGGAAAATGAGAGAGAGAATGACGGGGTGGGAGAGGAGAGCTACATTGCAAATGGTAGTTGGGGAAGGTTTCTGTAAGCTGAGTCCTCAGTGTTCAGAAGCAGCAAACTCTGGGAAGATGTACAGGGAAATGGTTCCAGGGAAAAAAAGGAAATGAAAAGGCTGTGAAGCCTGGGTGAGCTTCAAGTATAACACCTGTGCATGGATACCTTCAGTTTATAGAGTGTGGGTATAATTGTCTTCAACAGCACATTCTGTCTTTATTTAAACATGTTGTGAAATATAGCCATGCTGTGAGAATCATAATTCAGATGCCCAGAGAGGGTGAAGGCAGGTGTGTACCTCTACCTCTACCATGCACACAATATGCCCAAACACAGAATTCTGGTAGTTATATATTTTATTATGAAAAATAGCATGTCTTTGATATAACAGACATTTAAAACAGGGGTTGTAGACATATGAAAACAAAAATTATTCAAGCATTTGCATTTAAAATTCTATTAATTTCTGCCAATGCCTTTTTTTAAACATCTATTACATTTCTATTTATTTAAGTGAGAATTAAAATAGATGCAAAGCTACTCTCTCCCTCCCTCCTTTATTTCTCTTTTTCTCTCTCTCCTTTCCTCCCTTCCTTCCTTCCTTCCTTCCTTCCTTCCTTCCTTCCTTCCTTCCTTCCTTCCTTCCTTCCCCTTTCTCTCTCTATTTCTTTCTTTTTTTTTCTTTACTGGAAAGCTAGATAGATGAAAATCAGTTTATACATAAAGATGAAGAGTTTAAAAAAGAGAAATAAAGACTTACAGAATCAGTGTTCAGTACTTCCTCAAATAAATTCTTCATGGACCTCCTTTTAATGATTGTTAGCCTGAAAAAGATCCTATCTACCCCAGATGCATTTATAAGTAAATTCAGGAACCTCCAAGAAGCATGTGCTTTGTGGGGAAGGCAGGAAACATCTGTAAGTGACGGAGCACTGTAGAGTTGTGGTTGGGTGGCCCTGCCAGCTTTCCACATTGTGTCCTTAACCCCAGTTTGTGGAGATTCTTTAACACATACCACACCACACGGGTAGCATATAAGAGTGCCTTTCTTCCTCTGGCCAGCTGTCTAGACCTAAATAGCTCTGCTATGCTTTCAGGACAGGCCCTAACACTCCCAGTCAGGGTCATGCTTGGGATCAAGCGGGAGTTTTGAGGCTGACCAGTTCTATACTGCCTATATCCAGCATTTCCCTGTCCAGTGTATTTAACTCTCTTATATGACTGACAGCATCTCCCTCCCTCCCTGTTTTCCTTTCTTCCTCTAGAATTTCTTGAGCATCTTCTATGTTTTAGACACTGCACTAGACACTGGGAATATAGATATGAAGAAGACACGGGTCCTGCCTGTCTTAGTTTGCTGGGATCTGCTATAAGAAAGTGCCAAAAATTGAGTGGCTTAAAACAACAGAAATTTATTGTCTCTCAGTTCTGAAGGCTAGAAGTCAGAGATCTAAGTGTGGGCAGGGGCATGCTTCAAAGTCTGTAGGGAAGAATCTATTTCATACCTCTTCTAGCTTCTGGTGATTTGCCAGCAACCCATTGCATTCTCTTCTTTGTCTGTAGTGTGTCTATGCCCAAATTTCTTCCTTTTATGAAAATATCAGTTAAATTGAATTAAGGGTCCACTCTACTCCAGTATGACCTCATTTTAACTTGCCCAATTCCATCCATAATAATCCTATTTCTGGTCACATTCTGAGGTCCTAGTGATTAGAACTTTAACATTTCATTTTGGGGGACAAATTCAATCCACAGCACTTCCCTTCAGCAACCTGCAGGTTAGAGTAGGAGGCTGAGAAGTAAGGAAATACAAGCAAACTTTGAAGAATATATTGTAATAGAAATATGGAGGAGAAAAGCTGCAAGGATAAAGTAGATAACACCATATGGGGAGAATTTTACAAAGAAGGTGCTATTTGAAATGACTCTGGATAGATCTTGCTATTTAGAAAATAGGAAAATAGCATTTTGGAAAATAGAGAAAGTATGTGTAAAGGAATGTCATCTTTAGTAGCATGGTAATGACTGAGGAAAAGCATGTAGGCCATGAGATCAGTGGTGGAATGTAAGAGATAGGGGCAGGAGACTAAAGTGAGGCCATATATTGAACCTTATCACCATTAATCATTTTATTCTCCCCCTGTGTTATATGTACTCCCTCCACATGTTGATTTCTGAATTCTTCTTTTGGTCCTGAGACAGATTGCACAGTCTCTTGGCTTTCTGTCCGTTTCACTTATTCATCTTCCCTGGTTTGTTGTTGGCTCTTTCTCCTCTGCTCAGCCTCTAAAATGTCGGTATGCCCTACCTCTGCCATTTTCTGTTCTTTATTGAGAGAGGCGTCTTAGCAAAGTACTGAAGAGCTCTCCACAGGAGCCAAACTGTCTAGTTTCAATTCCCAATCTCTTCTCTTTTTTAACTGAGTGAGCTCTTTCTTCCTGTTTCCTCATCTGGAAAATAAACATAGCAATACAACTTTTCTCAGAAATTTGTTGGAGTCAAATAATTTGTCATGTGTCTAGAAGAGTTAACATAGGGAGCAGAAGAAAGAATTGGTGCCTTGACGGTAAGACAATTGAAATCATCCAGCCTGAGGAGCAGAAATAGGAAAGAATGAAGACGAGTGAACAGAACCTGAGGAACCTGCGGACACCAACCTGCTTACCAGTGTATGCATTATGGGAGTCCCAGAAGGAGCAGAAAGAGAAAAAGGAACAGAGAGAATATTAAAAGAAATAATGGCCCAAAACTTTTCAAATACAATGAAAGACATGAATATACACACTAAAGTTGCTCATGAATTCAAACAGGATAAAACCAAAGACACACACCACACCGTGTTATTATCAAACTGTCAAATGCCAAAGATAGAGAATTCTGAAAGCCACAAGAGGGAAGTAACGTGTCATATATAAGGGAACCTCAATAAGATTAAGTGCCAATTTCTCACTAGAAACCATGGAAGCAAGGAGAGAGTGAGAAGATATATTTAAAGTGCTGAAAGCAAAACAATTGCCAACCAAGAATTCTGTATCTTGCAAAACTGCCTTTCAGAAATGAGGGAGGAATTAAGACATTCCCAGGTAAACAAAAGCTGGGTTTATTATTTATTATTATTTATTTATTAAATCCATTATTAAATTCAACGATCACATTTAATTGAATTTACATTTTATACTTTGTTACAAAAATTTATCATATTGAGAGTTTTCCTAAATAGCTCATGATTTTATAGTCAGCCCTTACATTGCCACAAATTCAATCTTTAGCCCAAATACATCTGACTCCCAGATGTATTTTCTTATAATATGCACTTCTTTTCAATTTGGAATTTAGGAAAACTATTTGAGCTTAAGTATAATAACTTACATTTAGCTTCAAGGTGTTCTATAGTATTTAAGCTGGATTATTCCTAAATTGTATCTATGGTTCAGACTTCTGATTTGAAATTTCCCTACCATCATTTGTTCATTAACTAGGTTATTCCAATTAGGAGACAGAAACCATACTGTAATTTAAATAGAGAGCATTTAATATAGTGAATTATTGAACAGTAATAAGGGAGTCACATTAAAGATATAATGAGAACTATAAAGGGGACCTTAGGGTTGAATGTAAGTATTAAAGGAAGCACAACCAAGAGCTCCACAATAGCTGAAGTGCAGACCTCATTAGAAAAGGTATGTTGCAATCTACTGGAAAACAGGAAAGTTTTCTGGGCTGTCCACCCCAAGTTGCCAGAAAAGCAGGAAACCATCCTCTAGGGTATTGGTGGGGAAAGGCTGGCATATGAGCATGCAGCATGAGTCTGGTATTGGGAGCTTAATTGGTGGCAGTAGCATGAGGTCTGGCATGCAAGGTGGCTATATTGGAAGGGCTGCAGGAAACAACTTTTCAGGGCATAGATGAGCTGAATCTGGGGGGTTAGTGCTCAGAGGAGACAGGATACCTGGTGCTTACAGTGGTCACTGGGCCCTGGCCTGGACCACCAGGTTGAGGAGGGACTTTGCAGTCTGCATGTGCAGCTGGGACAGAGTTACACTGGATATATACCCATGAACACATCACTGATGGATTTCACAGTAGAAGGAACAGAAGCAAAAAGACAGCAGTCCAGAATGAGGAAGAGAGGCCCCTTCTCCTGCAATGTCTCTTCAGTGCCCCTTCAGCACTCTCTGTTGACCAAGCTAATGTTTACTTATTGAAAAAGAGAAAGACTTAAAGGCCAATCCATTATCTCAGAGCAATTACTGGGGAGTGAATTTGGAGCTGAGAAGCAATAAAATGATAACTGGCACATTTCACTCCTTTGGATACTCAATTTCCTTAAGTACTTTGCTCCACACACCTGAACTCCTGTAAAATAGTAAGACAACTGTAAATGACACAAGACTATATTGCAATAACAAGTAAATCTCAATATCTCAGTAGTTTGACATGAATAAGATTTATTTCTTACTCGTATTAATTTCTCCATGCAGAACAGGAGGCTCTTCAGCAGAATTCTCCTGTAAGCTATGATTCAGGGTCTGAGATTTCTTCATCTCAGAACGCCACCACTGATGTGTCTTTTGTCTCTAATTGTAGACAGAGAGAGGGACAGACAGAGAGAGACAGAGAGAGAGGGCCAGAGGGAGAGAAAAAAAAAAACATTCATTTTTAATTGCCTCAAAGAAGAAGTGACACATCCATTTCCAGAATTTATCATTATGAATCCACCTAAAGCTTTTGAAATATTTGGTGAGTTTCTATGGTCTTTATCACAAATTGTCAAATATAGAAACATAAATTACTTTTGTTCCTTTTTAATACTTCATATGTTGATCAAGTAAAATAAGGAGTGAGAGCCATGAAAGCAAGGGTATGTATAGCTCTGGTGTTTTCACAACATGCAAAATTTAGTGTTTAGCACAAGACAGCAATGCTGTTTTCTGAATTTTACTTTAGGGTTTTTAGCTCTCCTGAGCTGCTATTTATTGCAAAACATTTCTCATGGGTGTGTTATTAAATGGAGGTTTAGTCACTTTTCTCCAAGAAACAAAGAATAGGATTTGGGCATAATTAAAGAAACTGACAGCAGGAAATGATTTGTAACTTGAAAAAAAGAGAATGAATTTAAAGTCAGCTGTATTTTCATGCAATATCTATTTATTTCAAACCCGTTTTCTAATAAAGGCATTGGCAAACAGAGAACTCATCAGAAGAACCAAATTAAAATATGGAAAGATGCCTATATAGTCTGAGTTTACTCACAATTATCCTGAGAGTGAGTGTCACTGCTGGCTTTTGCCGTGCAGATTCATCACTTCACATTTTATAAACGTAAGGCTTAGCATGCTCAGGAGACTAAAGTTCAGCGGCAGAAATACACAGTGCCATTCTCTAATATCTCTGAAGCACTGGGTTCCAGTAGGAGAGAAACTAATGATATTTATCTAAGAATTATAAAAGTCATCAAAAATAAATATATCTAGAAAGGTAACTAGAAACATAGGCACCCAATGTCAATAGTGGTTATAAAAATAGTGAAATTATGACTATTTTTCTTTTCCTTCTTGTATGCACTTCTTGGTATTTCCAAAATGTTTATAGTTTTAAAATTTTACAATAATTATGTATTATTTTATAATTGGAAAAAGATAAAAGTTTATGCCTGTTTGTGTGACATATATGTCTATTTGTTTCGTGAATATATCAGACATTATGAAGCTTGGCCCATATTCAGAGAATCATGCTCTGGTTCTGCCTATATGGTACAGGGAAGCTTACTGAAATCGATGATACTGCTTTGGAGAAATTCTAAAAATAGTTAAGAAATGTAAAATTTACTAAAGGCCTCATATGAAGTGACCTTACCTAATAACATCAACAGCACATATTCACATTAATGTGGATTGCTTGTATATGGAGAGGAAAACATTTTTAAAATACTGCATCATTCCATTCATGAATATGGAACCTCTCTCCACTTATTTGTGTCATTTTTTATGTTTTTCAATAAAGTTTCACAGTGTTTTCTAAAATTTTTCTTGTACTAATCTTATAGATTTATTTCAAGAATTCTAATCATTTTAGTGGTCACTGTGAATGAGCTTCTTTTAAAAAAAAACTTTATTACATTTTCCATTAATTATTTGATATGAAAGAATACTAATCACTTTTCTATGTTAAGTTTATATAATTCAACCTTACTGACCTCTTATTATTTTTAATATATATCTATAAATTCTCTTGATTTCCCCTTGTAGACAGGCATACATTTCAGGAATAATGATAATCAGGTTTCTTTATTTCCAGTCCTCATATCTCTTATCTCTACTTGTCTCATTGTGTTAGATAACTCTTCTAGTAAAATTTAGAAGTTGTATTGATTATCTTTCCCTGATCCCTTATTTTCACAAGAATGCTTTTAAAGTTTGATCATTAGCTATAAATTTTTCGTGGGGTCTTGATCTACATTCTTTATCTGGTTAAAAATTTACCTTCTGTTACCAGTTTGCTTAGAGCTTTTAGTATGAACCAGTGCTGTATTTTATCTGTTTCTTTTTCCACATTATTTGAGATATCCATATGATTTTCCTACTTTGATCCCTGAAACCTTGGAATGAAATTCAATTTGGTTGTGCTGTGTTCTTTTTGAAGTATATAGCTGGATTTGGTTTACTAAATATTTAGGACATTCACCTTTAAGTGAAATTGGCTTATAATAGTCCAATCTCTTTTGGTGACAAGTTTATAGGAACATAAAAGAGTTTTGGGAGCTTTCCCTATAATTCTTTTCTCTGGAACACTTATATCTAATTGGAATTATCTATTCTTTCAGGGTATGGCAAAATTAACTTATAAAATTGTCTGAAGATAGTATTATTTTGTGGGTATATTTTTGAGTAATGGTTCAATTTTTATAACAGCTAGAGGTAGTCTAGGGATTAACAAATTAGGACCTGAAAGCCAAATCCAGCCTACTCTCGTTTTGTAAATAAAGTTTTATTGGAACAAAGCCATACCAATTTGTTTATGAGTTGCCTATGGCTGCTTTCACACTACAACAGCAAAGTTGAGTAGTTACGACAGAGACTGTATGACCTGAAAAGCCTAAAATATTTACTATCTGGCCCTTAATGAATAGTTTGACTCTCTTTAATCAGTTCTTGATTTGATTCTGGACATTTATTTATTCATAAAATAGTCTAAGTGATGAAAATTTCAAATAAATTGGCATAATGTTCATATTATTCTTTTGTGATAGTTTATAGAGTTCTCTGTTAATCTCTTATATTATCGTAAATATTTTAGATTACCAATTTTCTTTATTCTTTTACTCATAAAATGTTTAGAAGTTTAGCTATTTACTAGTTAGGTTTATAGTTTAGAAACTTTGAGGCCTGTTAGCTCTAATAGCCAATATAAGCATACATAAAAGTTTAGTTTTTTTGATATTTTCTGTCAGTATGATCAAAGCTAAGTGGCAAAGTGAAAAGAGGTTATATAGAAAGATCTGGACATGAGTGTCTAATAAAACATTTTATTTGCAGTGGAATCTTGAACAAATTAACTCTGCTGAATACCAGTTTTCTTCTCTATATCATAAGAACTGTATCAGTTAACCAGTAGGGCTATCTTTGAATGCACTTACTGTTC
>JAQZBX010049636.1:0-19868 GCA_029593785.1 Cabassous unicinctus
ACCACAAAATCCCAATGAAAGAGAAAGAAATTGAGCATCTGAGTAAACTACATCCTAATTAAATGCCTAGACATCAGCAAAAATATATGACCCAGACTAAAAAAAATGGAAACCATGGCCCAGGAAAAGGAATATATCAAAGTCCCAGAAGAGATGCAGGATTTGAGAGAACTAGCTAAAAAGAAGTGTACAAATTTCCAAAATCAAATTAATGAGATGAAAGACAATATGGCTAAAGAGATGAATGACATCAAGAAGATACTGAGCAAGCACAAAGAAGAATTTGAAATCCAGAACAGCAAAGTAACAGATCTCATAAGAATGAAAGACACAATAGGTGAGATAAAAAACACATTAAAGGCTTACAACAGCAAACTTGAAATGATAGAAGAAAGAGCAATTGATACCAAAGATAGAACAGCTGAGAAAAAATAGCAGAGGGAGAAAAAAATGGAAAAAATTGAGCAGGGGCTCAGGGCATTGAATGACAACACAAAATGCAACAATATGCATGTCATAGGAGTTCCAGATGGAGAAAAGAAAGGAAAAGAGGCAAAAAGAGTATTTGAGGAAATAATAGCTGAAAATTTCCCAACTCTCACAGAAGAAATGAACCTACATGTCCAAGAAGAGCACCTCACCCCAATCAGAATAAATCTGAATAGACGTACTCCAAGAAACATACTACTCAGAATGTCAAAAGTCAAAGATAAAGAGAAAATTCTGACAGCAGTAAGGGAGAAACAAACCATCACTTACAGGGGATGCCCAGTAAGACTTAGTGCAGATTTCTCATCAGAAACCATGGAGGCAAGAAGACAGTGGTATGACACAGTTAGGAGAATGAAAGAGAAAAACTGCCAGCAAAGAATTCTGCATCCAGAAAATTGTCCTTCTAATATGAGGGTGAGTATAAAAGATACACAAACAAAAACTAAGAGAGTCTGTAATAAGGAATCCATTTGCAGGAAATATTAAAGAAAGCCTTAGAGCCTGGAAAAGACTAATAGAGAGAGGCCTGGGGGCAGTACAGAAGAAAGAAAGGCAAAAGGGATAACCAAAAGAGTAAAAAGGCAGACCAAAATATATGACAAGTGAAAAACAAAGAATAAAATGGTGAAAATAAAATTTGCCAATCAAAAGATATAGGATGACAGAAAGTTTAAAAAAGACACGAGCACTCCATATGCTGCTTACAACAGACGCACCTTAGACCCAGGGATACAAACTGTCTGAAAGTGAAAGATTGAAAAAAGATACTCCATGCAAATAGTAACCAAAAAGGAGCAGGGGTAGCTATACTATTATCGGACAAAACAGACTTCAAATGCAAAAAATTGTAAGAGATAGAGAAGGCCATTAATTATTAATAGAAGAGACAATCCACTAGAAAGATATAACAGACATAGATATCTATGCACCTAACCAGGGTGCCCCAAAATATATGAGACAAACTCTGGCAAAACTGAAGGAAGAAATAAAGACATTCTACAATAATCACTGGAGACTTCAACAAACCACTCACATCATTAGATAGAACAACTAGACAGAAGATGAACAAGGAAATAGAGAACATAAACAATATCATAAATGAATTAGACCTAAAAGACATATACAGAATGCTGCATCCAAACTCAGAGAGGTATACATTCTTTTCGCATGCCCATGGATCCTTCTCCAGGATAGACCACATGCTAGGGCACAATGCAGCTCTCAATAATATAAAATGACTGAAATTATACAAAGCGCCTTCTCAAATCATAAGGGAATGAAACTGGAAATCAATTACAAACAGGAAAAAGGGTAAATTAACAAATGTCTGGAGGCTAAACAACACACTCCTAAATAATCATGGGGTCAAGAAATTGCAAGTGAAATCAGTAAATGTATTGAGACAAATGAAACAAGAACACAACTTACTATTGATAGGAATGCAGAATGACACAGCCACTGTGGATGACTGTTTGGCACTTCCTAAAGAAGTTGAACATAGATTTTCCACATGACCCTGTAATACCACTATTGGATATATACCCAGAAGAACTGAAAGCATTGACATGAATAGATATCTGCACACCTATGTTCACAACGGTGTTACTCATGATTGCCGAAAGCTGGAAACAACCCAGGTGTCTGTCAACTGATGAATGGATAAACAAACTGTAGTATATTCACACGATGGAATATTATGCAGCTGTAAGAAGAAATGAAGTCATAAAGCATATGACAACATAGATGAACCTGGAGGAGAGTATGCTGAGTGAAGCAAGACAGACACAAAAGGACAAATACAGGAAGACTGCATTAATATGAACTAAATGTATTGTGTAACATAGTGTATGATTCCATTTATATAAAATATAAATACAAATCAATTTATATAAGAAAGAAAAAAGTATTAGTGCAAAAATAGCCAGAAATGGGAGCTGTGGACAGCAGGGGAAGCATAGAGAGATCGAGAGGTGATGGATTTTCTTATTAGTTTTTTTGTTTATTATTGAAATAATGAAAATGCTCTAATAATGACAGAGGTAATGCATGCACAACTATGTGATTGTGCCAAATACCACTGATTGCGCACTTTGGATGAACTGTATACTTTGTTGATATTTATCAATAAAATTGATATGTTTTCTTTTTTAAAAAGGCAAGCAGTACTTAAAAATGGGAAAATATGTGAATACACATTTACGAAAGAAGAAACATTCAATTCTTTTCATCACTTGAGAAACACAAATTAAAATCTGCTATAAGTTATCATATGCACATACTAGAATGGCTAAAATCAAGAAAGATAATACCATCTGTTAAAAATGTGGAAAAACTAGAGCCCTCATACATTTCTGGTGAGAATGCAAAATGGGGCTGACACTATGAGAAACAATTGTTGGTTTCTTAAAAATATAAACTTACCATAATTCTTGCTAATTCTACTCTGAGAAAACTATCAAAGACAAATGAAATCATGTCTGTGCAATGATTCCTGGGGCAAGTTCATGGCTGCAAAAATGGGGGAAAAATAGGAATGTCTATTAACTCGTGCATGGATAAAAAAATGTGGTACATCCATAAACAGTTTTACAGCTTTAATTATCTAATTTCAAGCTCCCCCTATGCCACCCTTGGAAGCAACCCCACCCAGCCTGTTCCCAAACCTGCATGGAGGGCACACAGGCCTCTGCTGTACTAACTTTAGCATTAATTATAGCTTCAAATAGGACAGAAGAACCATGTGTAAGGAAACCATAACTGATTCTAACTCTGTCACTCTGGGGAGCATAAATTCTAAAGTAGGGCCCACGGTCAAGGCACCAAATTCTTGAGCTGTCTGCCCTGACTCTATTGTCTGGATGTATCCAGAGCCCTCAGGAGCCATACTATTTGGGGTAGTATCTCCTTTGGCAGTCAAAGTGATCCTGAGCAAATGTGCATAAACATGACTCTCTCTGAAGTCTCTTAGCCATATAAACTCATTTTTCTTTACCTTTTCCCCTTTTGGTCAAGTTCTTTTTCCAGTTGCATTGTGAGTTGGTGCTTGATAGTAATCCCTCAGTGCCAGGGAGGCTCATCCCCAGTAGTCATGTTGCACGCTGGGGTGAAAGTAATGTACTTATATGCTGAGTTTGGCTTAGAGATAGGCCACATTTGAGCAACAAAGAGGCTCCCAGGAGACAACTCTTAGGCACCCTATAACACTAAGTTTCACTTTAAAGAGTAAGGGTTCATACACATAGTCATGAGTATCAAAGGCCCACCAGGAGACCATCTTCCTTCACTAGTCATTGCCCCTGTACTTGGGGGATTCTTGCTGACCTATTAGAGAATATGGTAGAGCTCCCCAGGATGGGTATTTGACAATCTCTTGATTACTGAATGAATCTCCACCCACCATGGCAATGGCCCGTGAACATGGCAATGGCCCACGAACATTTCTAAAAACTTACATGCCTTATATGTATGTCCAGATGAGCTTCCTCCCATGTATCCCCTGTCATTGACACCCCGCACCAATTATCCTCCCCTGCCACAGAGAACCACAAGTGCTTGAGAGAATGTGGAGAGATAGGAACACTTATTCACTGTTGGTGGGAATGCAGAATGGTACAGCCACTGTGGAGGACTGTTTGGCAGTTCCTAAAGAAGTTGAAGACAGACTTGCCACATGACCCTGCAATACCACTACCAGTATCCAGAAAAACTGAGAGCAGTGATATGAACAGACAACTTCATAGAGGCATTATTCACAAATGCCAAAAGTTAGAAACAACCCATGTGTTCATCAACTGATGAATGGATAAACAAACTGTGATGTATTCATATGATGGAATATTATGCAACTGCAAGAAGAAATTAAGTCATAAAGCACATGACAACATGGATGAATCTAAAGGACATTATGTTGAGCAAAGCAAGCCAGACACAAGAGGACAAGAACTGTATGACTGCATTACTATGAACCAAATCTTTTGTGTAACATAGTGCATGATTCAAATATATATATAAATATATCCAGTACATTTAATAGAGAAATGTATGTTTTTATCCAACAGTGTTTTCTTTTTATTTTTAAGTTATTGTTTATATATTCAATTATTAAATGTACAAAATAAAGTTTATTAAAAAAGAAGTGAAATTACACAGCCAGGAGGGGTCACAGTGGGAATGGGCCCCTAGACCCCAGACCTTACCTGCGCTATGCACTCCAAGAAAGTAGAAAGAAGTAAAACAGGGAGGAAGGGAAAATTAAATGCTCAAGTAACTCACCAGGGTTTAGATCTAAAGAAAGGAAAGTGCCTAAGATGAAGATCTCTGGGGTTGGAATACACACTCTTATTTGCAAAATGTTGGGGTCCCTGCAAAACTCTCAGGCTGGGCAGAAACCTACACCCCTAGGCCCCTCCCAGGAAGGGTCCTCATTCATTGTGTTCCCCCTGGCACACACCAGGTGTCAGTCATGCTCCCCGAGACCCAAGAGCCCTTCTTCCCTTGGGCATGATCAATTTTGCCTCTGGCAATAACCCCTTTAAGAGCCAGCTGCTGAGGGCCAGCCACAAAGCAGGCCTTTCTAGGTGGCAGGAGAAGAAAGCAACTCCACCTCCCACTGGCTCTGAGGCAAACTTGAAGCATAGGGCCTGGGAAGGAGGCACCCTGCAAGGGGAAGGACCCCATAGCACCATTGAGGGTCAGGAGGGAGGGCAGAGGGCGGGGAATTGGGGTGGACCATGGGGGTACAGGGGAGGGACCAGACCATTGGGGTGGAGGAACCCTTGGAGTGGAGGAGCCATAGAAGTAAGGATTCTGAGGGGGTAAGGGCCGTGGGGGGGTAAGAACCGTGTGGTGGTGGGGGTTGTAAGGACCATGGGGGTGTGGTGCCGCCCTGCGGCGTGGGCCGGAGACTCTTATTCTGACATGGGGCCGGCGCCGCAGCACAGCCTTCTGGGCCAGGACTCCCGGCAGGACCCCGCCCCCCCACCGGCCCAGGAACCGCCCGTGGAAGCAGCGCCCCGATCCGGGCACGGCCAGGTCCCCAAACAGCCTGGAAGGCACGCAGGACCGGTGGCACACCGCGAACAATTTTCCGGGACACCCCGCGCCCCGCCCCACCCCACCCCATGCACGGCGAGCGAGCGGGAACTTTACAGGGGCGTGGAGCAGACGCTCCCGAAGCGCAGGAGGGGGAGGGTTGCTCGCCCCACTTTTCCGTGCTTATGAGGGTTCCCACAGGCCGCCCCCAAGCCCTGCCCCCAAAGACCCCGCAAGCGCACCCCGCCCGGCCCGCACCCGCCCCGCCGCCAAGTTGCACCCGCAAACTCACTGCTATCGCGGGGCTGGGGACGTGGGTCCCCAGGGCGGGCCTCACTCCCTCTGCCACCTGCTCGCACCACGGGGCAGATACTCCGTCTCTCGCTGCACTCCTGGGTCCTGATGCGTCCTCGTAGCTGGAACATGCCCACCAGGGCGGTGTGGTCACGGCTCCTAAATACCCTGTGGACTGGGCGGGGCTTGAGGGAAGGATAGTGCTGCGGAGCTAGGACTCCGCCCCCAAAGAGGGAATGGCCCGCTCTGTGATGGACAGCTCGCGGCAGCCAATCGACACGTGATCCGGCTGGCGCACGGGATCGATGCAGAGCCGGATGGGCCAAGAGGGGTGGAGTGGGGTGACTGACAGGACGCCAGCCAATGGGGATGTGGAGCGGCGACAGGGCAGGAAGACCATGAAAGGCGGGGCCTGGGGATCCCGTCTTTCCACGGCCAGCTCGCTCACACCTAGGATGGCAGTTCGCCTTGGTGCGATTTTATTGATACATATTAATAAATTAATGAATTTATTGATACATACTAATAAATCATGCACTACATCCAAAGGATACGATCAATGGTATTTGTTAAATCACATTGTTGTGCATTCATCACTTTAATCAGTAGTGCATTTTCATTATTTCAATAAGAAGAAGAAACCTCTTCACCCCTCAAACTGTTTCCCCTGCTGTACAGAGCTGCTATTTCTAGCTATTCTAGCACAATTATTTATTTATTAGTTTTATTCAGATATATTCACATACCATATGATCTATCTAAAGTGTATAATCAATGGCTTTTAGTATAATTGCAATGTTGTGCATTCATCATAAGAAAAACTTTGAGAATTATTTCATTACTCCAAAAAGAAAAATGCCACACCCCTTAGCATGCCTTCCCTATACCTACATAACCACTAACCAAAGTTCATCTTTATAAATTGATTTATATTTACATTTTATATGAATGGAATCATACAATATCTTTTTTATTTTTATTTTGTACATTAATGATTGAAATATAAACAATCTAAAAATAAGAAAACACTCTTTCACCTGTCTGAGTCTGCTCAAGTGTGTAGTCACATATTGAAGGGATATGACAGGAGGGTAGTGATATTATTGGATTTGGTGGTGCAGGGTTGACAGGTGGGTAGATTGGGAGGGGTGGGTTGGAATGTCCAGTGTACTCGGGGAAGGGTTGGGAGGAGGACCAGGTTAAAACTGGGGATTTGTGGGTATGTGGTTGAAAGTACAAAGTTGGGAATGCTCTTATTGCAATATGACAATGAAAGGTTTCTGGTTTAGGGTGTTGGATGGGGGGTATTCAAGACAGGGCACACCTGGAATAGGTTTCTAGGGAGTGTGAGAGTGAACATTCTGTCACTATATGCTCTATCAGAGGGTGGAGACCCATATAATAAGTGGGAAGGAGTTGGACTCCCACCTTCAGGAAGATGGATTTTTTCACAAATAGACAGATGGGGGTCTCTCCAGAGCATAAATGGTTCCTCATAGGGGAGGACAAACAAGTGTGTCAAGACCTCAGTCTTGTTGCATGTAACTATGAATATTGTCATCCAAGGAGTGAAACCAGAGGGTCACCATGAACCCCGAGCAGAGGGAGAGGTAAGAATAGAATAGATCGAAGAGGGGGCATTTAGTGGGCAGTGGAAATGTTCTACATGATCTTACAATGATGGACACAGGACATGGTAAATATCATCAAAATTTATAAAAGTTCACAGTCTGAAATTGAAACCATAATGTAAACCATTGACCATGTTAAATAGCTATGTTTCACTATTTGTATATCAGTTATAACAAAGGCACCATCCACATATATAAAGATATTAATATGGGGGGGAAGGAAAGGGGGAGGATGTTGGTATATGAGAGTTTCCTGTATTCTGTGTGTGACTTTACTGTGACCTAAAACTTCTTTGATAACAAAATGAAATATAGTGAGACACTGGGGAATGAGTAGGGGAAGGTGCCATGGTACAAACAGGACACCAGATAATACAGTGATGAAATTCAAAATGACAAAAGAAATTTTTTAAAAAATATTTCTCATTTTTTTAATATCCCAATTTTTTAATTTTATTTTATTTTTAGTTTTTGTAAATTTTTATGTATTTTATCTCTTATATTTAAACTTATCACTATTGTTTCATTTTCCTATTAATTGTATTTGGCTATTGTAATGGCTTCATTTTTGAGGAAGCTTTGGATCACAGAAAGGTTACAACTGGGGTGGGGGAGGATTGTTGGTGTGGGGTGTCAATGACAGGGGAATGCATGGGAGGGAATTCACCTGAGCATACATATAAGATATACAAAAATGTTCAAATGTTCATGGGACATTGTCACAGTGGGTGGAGACTCACACAATAACTGAGAAAATACTGAATATCCATCCTGGAGAGCTCTGCCACATTTTCTAAGGGAGAAGCAACAGTCTTCCAAGTGCAGGGGCAGTGTCTGTCCAAGGAGGATGATCCACTAATGAGCCCTTGATATTGATGACTAGGCTTATGAGGCTTTGCTCTTGATATTGAAACTTAGCCTATTGATATGGGGTGCCTAAGTGTTGTCTCCTGAGAGCTTCCTTGTTACTCAAATGTGGCCTCTCTCTAAGCCAAACTCAGCATATGAATGCATTACCTTCCCCCCGCATTGGGACATGATTCCCAGGGATGAGCCTCCCTGGCACTGAGGGATTGCTACCAAACACCAACTAGCAATGGAACTGGAAAAAGCCCTCAAATAAAAAGGGGGAAAGGTAAAGACAAATGTGTTTATATGGCTAAGAGACTTCAAAGTGAGTCAGGAGGTCATCCCAGAGGTAACACATACATCTCAGCAAGATCTCATGGACTTCCAAAGTGGATACTACCACAAAAAGTGGTGCTTCTGATGGCTCTGGAGAAAACCAGGTCCTATGGTCATGGCGGAAAGCTCCAGAGTTTGGTGCCTTCCCAGTGGGCACTACCTGGGAGTTTTTGCTCCTGAGAGTGACAGAGTTGGACTCAAATAAGTTCTCCCTGCACATGGTCCATCAGTCCCTTCTATTCAAACCTATATGTGGTGCTGGAGTTTGTAGGTGTACTTCCAGAAACTGGAACTTTTGGCTTGCCCATATGCCAGCTGTGCCTAGAATCTCGGTGGAGATGCAACTCCTTATCTACAGCTCAATGGACTCACCCAAGACACCTGGGGGGAGATGATGATGGACAATGGCCATCCCAGGGAATGGAGAGAGTCTGCAGCTGCAGGCAGAATAATCCCATCCATCATATTCATGGCATATAAGCCCCCTCTCACTTGGAGGTGGAGTGGACATCACCATCCCAAACTCTTCAGGATTGAGGTAAGAGTTATGGGCTAGAGTGGACTTACTGGAATTCTGTTGTAGACATATTGTGATTCAAGCAATGGAAGAAATTACAACATTGATGTGGAGCCAGTGGCCACTGGATGCTTTTGGGGGAGGGAGAGGGAAAAGGAGTTGTAATACAGGACCTTTTTTGGGACTTGGGAATTATCCTGAGTTACATTAGGATCTGATATTACATTGACAGATATAGGCCATTTTACATCAGCATATTATATGCAGAAAAGTGTGGAAGAGAGTGTGGTCTACAATGTGAAATATGGCACATGCTTAGTGGCAAAGCCCCATGATGTGTATATCCATTGCAAGTGATGTGCCACACTAATGGAAGATGTTTATGTGGGAGGTTGTGGGAGGTGTGGGAGGCAGGGGGCATGGGAATCCCTATAATTTTTGTGTAACATTTATGTAATCTAAGCATCTTTTAAAATATTTTAAAAAATACTACAAAGTTTTAATATCATAGGACTTTTTGAAGAGGTAAAAAGGCAGCATACTCAATGGGAGGAAATATTTGGAAATCATACCTCCAGCAAAAATCTAATATCCCTGATATATAGAGATCCTACAACTCAACAATAAAAAGAGAAATGACCCAATTTAAAAATGGGCAAAAGAACTAAACAGACATTTTTTTTCTAAAGAAGAAAATCGAGTGGTGAAAATACACATTAAAAATGTTCAACATCTTTGGCAATTAGGGAAATGTACATCAAAGTTACAATGAGATGTAATTTCACACCTACTAGAAAAGACACTATGAACAAACAGAAAACAAGTGTTGGAGAGGATGTAGAGAGACAGGAATGCTTATTCACTGTTGGTGGGGATGTAAAATGGTATATCCACTCTGGAAGTCTGTTTAGCAGTTCCTAAGGAAGTTAGATATAGATCTGAGGTTGACCCTGTAGTACTGATCTTAGACATACACCCAGAAAATCTCAGAGCAGTGGCATAAACAGACATCTGCACACTGATGATCATAGTAGTGTTATTCACAATTGTCAAAAGATGGAAACAACCCAAGTGTCCATCCACTAATGAATGGATAAACAAACTTTTATGTACACATCATAAAATGCCATGCAGCTGTAAGAAGAAATGAAGTTGTGAAGCATATGATAACATAAATGAACATGGAGGACATTATGTTTAGTGAAGAAACCTAGGCAGAAAAGGACAAAGATTGTATGAGTTCACTATTATGAACTAAATATAATGATCAAACTCATGAAGTTAATGGATAGATTATAATTTGCCAGAGAAAAGAATGTGGTTAGAGAATGGAAAGGTGAGGTTTAATCCATTTAGAATTGGTAAAATGTTGTTTGTAAATATTTGGAAATGAATAGAAATGGTGAACAAATATCATAGGATTTGTGATTCATAGCACTAGCATATGAGTATGATAGTGGTTTATTTTTATTTTTCTGAATAATGGAGTAGCTACACCTACTCTACAGCTCATTGGACTCACCCAGGACAACTGGTGGGGAGATGGCGATGGACAACAGCCATCCGAGGGAATGGAGAGGGTCTGCTATTTTACTGTAGACATATAGTCACAGGCTGTAGAGCTTGTGTAGGTTCCATGCAGCACTGGAGCCTGTGGTGACTGGGGAGCCTGTGGAGATCCCATGCAGGCTGTGGATGCTGTGTAGGTCCCATGCAGCCTGTGTAGGTCCCGTGCAGCATTGGAGCCTGTGGAGCCTGAGGAGGCCGTGGAGGCCATGGAGACCCTGTGCAGGCCCCAAGGCTGGTGTTGCCCATGGCCAGGCTTGTGTTGGGTTCCTTCTGAACTTAAAACTGCATGGAGGGAGGTGGGCTCTCCATCCACTGTGGGGAGGGACACAGCTGAACCCTTGTCCAGCCTTTCCCACCAGCCCCCCTCCACCCTCACACCTGCAGCCTCGGGCCCCTGTTGCTGTAGTCCCCCTCAGATGGGGATGTGTGAGACCTGGATAAAGCCCCCAGAGCCCAGCAGGACCTGGTGGGGATCTCATTGCACAGGAGTGTACACCTCAAGTCCCTCTCTCTGTCCCCTACCTTGATGAAGCAGTGTTCAGGGTATCTGCAGGCCTGGATGTCATCCTGCAGCAGATACTGTGAGAAGTTCTGGTGCCTCTGGGTGGCCCCATGAGCATCCATGGTGTTGCAGCATGCCTTGTTCATGTCTGGGGAGACACATGTGTGGGGCTGGGCAACCTTGTTCCCTGGCCCCAGTCCTACAGGCACCCACACTGGGCCTGGGGCCACCATCCTTGGAGGGACTATGAGTGAGCAGTGAGGGCCTTGAGGCAGACCTGGGGGTCCAGCTCTGGGGAGGAGCAGGATGTTGGGCAGCCTGGGGCCCACAGAGCTTGCTTGAGCTCCATAGGGGCCAGCCCAGGCTCCCCCACAGCTCTTCCATGGGCAAGTGTGTGCAGGGCCACCAACTCCCTGAGGGGCCTGTTTCCTCAGCTGCAGCACGAGGCAGCAGTAAGACTGCCGTGAACTGCCCCACTGTGTGCTCAGTCCTGCCCACCCAAAGCCGGTGCCCCTCAGGGCTCCTGAGTCACCCAGACCCCGCAGCGTCCCCCAGGGCTGCCCCCACCTCTGAGCAGGGCTGATGACCACAGCTGCACCAACATGTCTGGGAACTTGCTGGCCAGCTGCATGGCCAGAACCACCATGTTGTTGCTCTTCTGTGGGCACAAGGCATCGGCTCAGGGCCTGGGATGTCCCCTCCCCTGGACCTGGCCCCTGGGGCCACAAGGTCCCCACCCTCTGGTTGCCCAGCATGTAGAAGATGTGGCTGAGGGAGCAGACCATTAGCAAGCTCAGGTCCCCCTTGTTGGACATCTTCAGGGTTTCTCACAGAAATCACCTATGAGAGAATGCAGGACCCCTGTTTTGGGGCAGGAGGGGGCAGGAGGGGCTGGAGGGCAGGAGGGGACAGGGCCTCTGGAGTGATGAAGGGACCCAGGCCCACCCAACTGTCACTCACTTGTCTTCCTTGTAGAGGACCTGCAAGAAGAGGAGGCCCAGGTCATAGAAGGAAGCCTCCAGCAGGCAGTGTGTCCTAGGGAGGGCTGAGAATCAGATGGGGAGGAGTGTGGCACAGGCCCTGCTAGATTGACCATCCCTCAGATGCCCCCAGAAGACCCGAGCAGCCCACCCAAGTCACCTGGAGGTGCTCACCTGAGGAGAAAGCTGTAGATGGGGTTCGTCCTCTCCAGCAGGCTGTAGAGCTGCCAGCAGAGGGGCCTTCAGAGCCCCTGAGGAGCTGTCCAGACCTGCTGATCTGAGGAGTCCCCACAAGAGAACATACCCCCACCATGCAACCTGCCCCACCTCACAGCCCCCAGGAGATGCTGCATCCATGATGACCCTGGGACTTGTGGGGATGAAATGCCCCCACACAGCAGCTCTGGGGCCAAGGGTTCTGGCCTGGCCCTCCATCTCCTGCATGGGGTAATGAGGACTGGGTGCCCCCACCTGCTAGCTTCAGGCCAAGGGTCTCACAGCGAAGGAGCATGAGGTAAGGGTTAGGGTTAGGGTTCGGGTTAGGGTGAGGGTTAGTGTTAGGGTTAGGGTTAGGGTTAGGGTTACGTTAAGGGTTGGGATTGAGGGTTAGAGTTAATAGCACGAGGGGTTGTGTGGCAGGTGGAGGGCAATGAGGGGGAATGAGGGACAGGCCTGGGGGCCTGGGTATCTGAGGTGGGCTTATCTGGGGTCTACATGGAACCCCAGCAGGGTGTAGACATTTCAGGAGGCCCTGGATGCTGGATGAGGGGTTGGAGATGGGGCTGCATGTGACCTGCCAGTGTGTTTCCTGACCATCAGAGCAGCAGGAGCTGGCCTTCCCCTCTGCCACCCCAAGCCCCGAGCCCACCCCAGCTCCAGCTCTGCTGACAGAGGAGGGGAAATGGCCTAACCTGAGCCTGTCCAGAGGCAGGTACTGGGAGCCACAGGGGCTGGCTCTTCCACCCACAGGGTTCCATGTGAGAGCCCAAGCCCCAAGCACCTCCCTTCACACTCCACAGAGACCCTTGACCCTGCTGGGGCCCCTGACCCACAAGCCCGGGCATCCTCACATGGGAGTTGCCACCTTCCAGGACCTGGGAGCTAAGGGCAGCACACACGAGGAGAACTGAGAGCCTGGCACTGGGACTCAAGTAAGGCTCAAGCATCTTCCCCAGGGAGAGGAGACCCAGGCTCTGGAGGGGATTCAGGCCCAGCTTCAGCCCCGCTCGTGGCCATGGTGCATGAGGTCCACTTTCCCGGCCCACAGTTGGCTGAGGTCTGCAGGTGCAACGTGCTATCCTGGGAGGAGTGCAGGGTCCCAGACATGAAGAGAGTCACCTACTAGGTGCCTGCTTCCTTCTCACATGTACACACTAGCCAGGAAGTCACAATGAAGTCCCACAGCTTCTGGGGGCTGTTGAGCAGTGAGGGGGTGTTACTGGGGGCCATGTATGCAGCCAGGAGCCCACACAGTGATAGGGGATGTGCAGGTGGGCTTTTCATTATAAAACTGCCTTCTGCATTGTGGAGGTCAGGGAAATAGAGAAAAGCCTCCCTCCCCCAACCCTGCTGTCAGAACACGCCGGCATTGGGCATTGGGCTCCATTCCTGCTTGTCTTTCAAGACCGGACCCAGCAGTACCCCCTCAGCCAGCCGCCCTGGCACCTGGTGGCCACCACAGAGTCACTCATGATCCTGTACAGGTGGCCACCAGCTCAGGAAGGCTGGGGCTGTGCACTGGTGCCAGTGCACACAGGTTATAGCACAGAGACAAGGGAAGGTGAGTGCCCCCTCCCAGACCAGGCTGTGCCCAGATATCTCTACTTGGGCTCCCCAGGGCCACCGTGAGGTGTTGCCAGCCTCCTCCAGCTTGGGACCTGCACTGAGCCCTCCCTCCTGAGGGCCCCTGGGTGAGCTTGGGAAGCTCTGCCCAACCCCAGTGGGCTGAGAACCACCCTGACCCTCATTGCTGCATGGTCAGTACTTGCCCATGTCCCCCATCCTGGACAGAAGGCCCTGTGTGGAAAAAGAGCAGCTGTGACCAGCACCGGCTACAGGCTCTGGAGCAGCCTCCAGGGACTCGGGCCTGCATGGGAGGCCATACACCACTCTTGCTGGGTCAGGGAGCTCCTGGCACCAACCTGGATGCTCTGGGGCAGGGGGCACCTACCCACAGTGCCATGGTGAACTAGGTCTCCATGTTGTCCCTGCAGTTAACCTAATTAGTACAGGCCCTGGAAGAAGGAGTCATGGTTAAGGCATCATCTGGCCACAGCTCACCCTAGGCCACATGGCCATGCCCAAACAGTCCACCTTGTGACTCCTGGGTCATGACAGAGCCCATATGGAATGTTTGAGACACAACTTGGGGGTCGATGCCAGGGTCAGCCACACACTCACCTGCAGTGTGGAGCTGGGCTCCATGGTTGGAGAAGTGCTGGGGTGTTTGCTGGCACAGCTGGCAGAACTGTGAGATCTAGGGGTGCAGGGTTAAGGGGTCACTTGGCCACAGCTGGGAGCGAGAAGCTTACCCTGGCCAGGGGTGACCCCTTGTCCCATCTGCCAGCACTGGGGTCTGAAGCCTCAGGGTACAGGCCCCGACAGGAAAGGTGGTGAGTGGGGTCTCAGCCTTGGGGAGCTTGGATGCCCATGCTGCACACAGGCCCAAGTGTGCCCATTCTGGGGAGGGGTCCATGCTCTGCCAAGCAGGCCACCACCCCCAGCACCCTCCTAACCCCTGATATGATTGCCCCATCCTTCCCACTTTTCCTCCACTGCCCACCCACCTCCTGCAGCACAGCGGCCTTGTGCCCAGTGACCAGCTGGCACATGATGATGTGCCAGCAGGATGACTTGGAAGGATGAGAGGATGGGGCTGCAGTCAAGCACTGGGGAGAGGTGGGATGCTCAGATCCCAGCCCTGTAGAATGGCAGTTCCATCCCAGGTGAGAACAGTTCCCACTGGGCTCTGACCCAAAGCTGCCTCGAGTGAAGGATCCCAGAGGCAGGAGGGTCAAGGGATGCACACCTGTCTCTAACACCCACACCCCACCCTGGCCATGAGCTCCGGTGTCCTGCACACGCAGGCCCTAGAAAGACAACTGTGGCCCAGGGCCTGAGGCTTGTGTCTTCCTTCCACCAAGCTGCCTCAGCCCCACTGGTTCCTCCCCCAGTGGCACCTTTAAGGGCTCAGGGGGCACAGGAGGCTGGTGGAGGCCTGCAGAGGCCCTGTGTGACAGCCACAACTGGGCTAATTGGTGTCCGGAAAGAACCGTGCCCACTGGGGGACCTGCAAGGCAGCTCAGGCCTAGCCCCTGATCTGTCAGCCTCATGCTAAGAGCAAGCCATGGAGAGAGCCCCATCCTGCCCTGCATGTGGGGGTCAGGACCCAGGGACCCAGGGGCAGAAGGGTAGGGGGCAGCACCATTCAGAGCCCTTTACCCCAGCCTGGGCCCCATGCCAGGCCCCGCCTCACTCTTGAGCTCTCCAGCTGCATGAGGGCCTTGTCCATGTACTTCTGCGTCTTCTCCAGGTTACTGGCCTGCATGGAATGCATCACTATCACCTGGAGGAGAAGGTCACACATGGTCAGGGGCCCTCGGCCCTCCCAGCCCCTTTCCCCACCAGTCCCCTCACCAGTGCTCACTATGTACATGAGCACACACATGATCCCTTGGCAGCCAATGGAAGAGGTTGACAGGGCTGCTGGGCAGGAACTCATCATTGTGCAGCTGGAGATGGTCTGGTGCAATGCTGCAGTTGCTTCAGGCATAGCTTCACACTCTTTACCTGCCAGGCTTATACCTGCCTGGGATGCCAACCACGGCTGCCTGCCTGATACCCAGCATCCCTGCCCAGCTGCAGCCCTCACCATTGGCACCAGGCCACTCTGCCCCCCCCCCATCATGCATGCTCCCTGCCTTGTGGACCCCTCTGCCAGGGGCTCCCTCTGTGCCATGCCAATTACTGTGGTGGCCATGAGCCACAGGCCAGGAGAACCTCCCTGACACATGTGTGTCCAGGGAATTAAATCAGGGAATGGGCCAGTTTGCCCTGCAGAAATTTCTCCAGTCCCTCCTAGCGCCATTCACACAGCCAGTCTGTGGGAAGGGCTGACCCTTCTCTGGTGGCCTCCTGGGGGAAGTGTTGCACCTCCCTGGTGTCCAGGTAGTGGGTCACCTGGAGGTCCAGGAAGAAGGCACAGGACAACTTCTGCATGTGGTTCCCCTAGCAGTTCTCGACAATCTGCCCAAAGAGCATCAGCAGGGGGTGGATTTGCTGCAGCTTCCCTCCATGTGTAGCAGCTGGAGAGGGAGAAGGGTGTTGCTGGGGTGCTGGGGTGCCATGCATCTGTAGGCACCCATGGAACAAGGACCCTGCAGGCTGTGTCCTTGCACACAGCTCAGGCTGCTGACTAACAAATCCCATCTCCCTCAGCATTCAAAGTTCAACCACAACCTGGACTGGAGCCTCTGAGACTCTGGCCATTCCCCCACATGCCCAGCCCTGATGGGTGTCTCCACCCACAGTGGACTCACCATCCCTCTTCCCAGCAGGAACAGCACCCTGGAAGACAGAGAGGTAGCTTAAGGACCCAGCAGGACAGCTGCTGGGCGAGCAGGGCCCCAGGAGAAGCTTGGGGGTGGGGAAGGGGAGGCAGCTGTTCCATGTGGTCCTCTGTTATCTTTTTGTGGCCTGCAGTGTTCAGACTCTTTTTGGGCCCTGAAGCCCCAAAGGTGCCAGAGCCAAGGCCCTAGGGCAAGGGGGTGAGGAAGGCCAGCCTTGTGCACCCCCTGCCACTGAGACCTTGGGAGACACACAGTCCCTGAAGCCCAGCTCTGATCCCACCCCACCACAGCTGCCTCCATGCTGTCCCATCCTGAGTGAAACAGGAGTGACACCAGGCTGGGGACTGAGGTCAGGAGGTCACTGCTACCTCTTACTCCTTCTTGCACTTTCTGAAGGAGCATGTGCTATTTCCACATCAAGAAAAGCAATAAAATGGAAGCCTCCTAAGGCTCTGATGTGCCTATGACATGATGAGCCCACAGGATGCCATATTGAGTGACAGCCGCAGGAGCCAAAGGCCACATGTTCTGTGACCCCCTTATATGAGATGCCCAGCATGCCCAAATTCAAGCAGGAAGTGGACTAGAGGTGACCAGGGGCAGGTGGAGGGACAGAGGGGGCTGTGCTTAATGGATGCAGGTTTCTGTTTGGGGAGTGGATACATTTTGGTAACAGATGGTGATGGCAGCACAACATTGCCAATGTGATAAATGCCACGAAAAAGTGTCCTTAAAAATGACTAAAAGGGGAAATGTTACATGTACGTGACCGCAATTGAAATAAAAACTATGAAGGAACATTTAGAGGACAATGAGGGTAAAGGGGGGTGCTGGAGTTGTCAGAGTCTGGGGCACGTGCCAACATGTGGTGGCATCCCTGGCCTCCACTTGGGCCGGGGCTCCAATTTGGACCAGATGGCCAGATGGGATGAAGGCATCTCATTGCAGCTTTGCATTCACATGCCACAGGCTACCCAGGGGAAGGGGTGAGTGGGTGCCGAGTGGGGGGCATACCATATGTACTGAGAGCCCACCACCTGGGTGGACTTGGCCCCCATGCCCAGCGGGTTGCAGGATGACCCTAGGTTCTTCGCGAATATGGGCAGTTGCTGAAAAGGAGAGAGGGCTGTGAGTGTGGGTGCCAAATCACTGTCTTAAACAGGTGCCAGGCACTACCTGATCCTAAGGCTCCACAGGCTCCACAGGCCTGTACAAGCTCCACAGACCTCCACGATCTCCACAACCTCCACAGTCTCCAAGGGTCTGCACAGACTCCATGGGCCTCCACATGCTCCACAGACTCCATAGGCTCCACAGGCTTCACAGGCCTACACAGGCTGTACAGCCTCCACAGGCTCCACAAGACTCCATGGGCTACACAGTCTCCACTGGCCTCCACAGGAGCCACTGGCCTCCTGGGCTCCATGGGCTTGAAGGGTCCACAGACCTGCACAGGCTCCACTGTGCTCCAAGGGCTCCATGGGCTCCACAGGGTCCACAGGCCTGCAAGGGCTCAACAGACTCCACGGACCTCCACAGGCTCCACAGACCTCCATGGGATCCACGGGTTTCACGGGCTTCACAGGCTCCACAGGCCTCCATGGGCACCAAGGGCTCCACATGCCTCCAGGGTTTACAAGAGCTCCACGAGCTCCACAGGCTTCCACAGTATCCACAGGCTCAATAGGCTCCATGGGCCTACACAGCCTCCATGGGCTCCACAAGCTCCACAGTCTCCATGGATTCCACAGCCTCCATGGGCTCCAAGGGTCCACAGGCTCCACATGCCTCCACAGTCTCCATGGGCCTGCACAGGCTCCACAGACCTCCACATGCTCCACGGGATCCAGGTTCCATGGGTCTACAAGGGCTCCACAGGCTTCATGAGCTCCACAGGCATCCATGGACTCCATAAGATCCATGGGCTCCAAAATCTCCCAAGGCCTGCACAGGCTCCAAGGGCACCACGGGGTCCACAGGCCTACACAGGCTCCATGGGCTCCATAGATCCAAAGACTCTGCAGGCTTACACAGGCTCCACAGAACTCCATGAGCTCCAGGGGGTCCACAAGCCTCCATGGGTTCTGTGGTATCCATAGAGCTCCAAGGGCTCCACAGGCTCCATTGGCTCCACAGGCCTCCACAGGCTCCAAAGCCTACAAGCCTCCAGGGCTCCACAGGCCTCCATGGGCTCCACAGGCTCCATGGGCTCAACAGTCTCCATGGGCCTGCACAGGCTCCAAAGGCCTTGACACCTCCACAGACTCCATAGGCTCAACATGCCTCCATGTGCTCCACATGCTCCACCAGCTGCATGGGCTGCACAGGCTCCATTGGCCTCCAAAGGATCCAGAGGTTCTTAGGGCTCCACAAACCTCCACAGGTTGCACAGGCTCCAAGGCTCCACAAGTCTACAAGGGCTCCTCAATCTCCATGGGCTCCACAGGCCTCCACAGACTCCACAATATCCAAGGCTCCACAATCTCCCAAGGCCTGCACAGGCTCTAAGGGCAGCACGGGGTCCACAGGCCTGCACAGCCTCCATGGGCTCCATAGACTCCAAAGTCTCCATGGGCTTGAACAGTCTCCACAGAACTCCACGGGCTCCATAGGACTACAAGGGCTCCACAGGCTCCATCAGCTCCACGGGCCTACACAGGCTCCACTGTCCTCCCTAGGCTCCAAAGCTTACAAGGCTCCATGGGCTCTATGGGTTCCACAGAATGCACAGACTTCATATGCTCCATGGGCTCCACATGCCACCATGTACTCCTCATGCTCCACCAGCTCTATCGACTGCACATGCTCCACCAGCCTACACAGGATCCAGAGGCTCCACGGGCTCCACAAGCCTGTACAGTCTCCACAGGACTGTACAGGCTCCACAGGACTCCCCGGGCTTCACAGTCTCCACAGGATCCATGGGCACCCCAGGCTCTACGGGCCTGCACAGCCTCCACAGTCTCTGCAGGCCTCAAAATGCTCCATTTTCCACATTCTTCATGGACTCCATGGGCTCCACAGGTCTGCACAGGCTCCACAGGGTCTACAGGACTGCACAGACTCCATGAGCATCCACGGACTCCACAGACTCCATGG
>JAQZBX010049637.1:0-19872 GCA_029593785.1 Cabassous unicinctus
TGTTGTTTAAGTTGGAGTGGGGCATATGGAAATTCCTATATTTTTTGAGTAATATTTGTGTAATCAAAGTATCTTTAAAAAAATAAAAAATATATGTTGTTTTAAAAAAAGATTAAATCAAATGGAGGGAAGCCCTATGTCCACTAGGTGTCATACCTAACCCTAGGATCACCAAATTTCTAAAAGTAAAGGAAATAGAAAAGGAATTTTAGAGTAACCAATCAAATATTTATTTTATCACTTCAAGTTTCCATATACAGTAACCAATCAAATACTTTTACTTTAATTTTTCACATTCACCTTCTTTGTCTTCTGGGAGCTCCTTTCCATGTCTTTTGAAAGCTGTCTCATTCATGAATTATTAACAGTTCAAATAAATTCACCAAAAAAAAAAAAATTAAACAAGTTATTAAACATAAATAAAACAAAATCTTCTCCCAACCCAGAAAATATTTCCACAAAGGAAAAAGAGAAAGAAAAATAATTTTGTTGTTGATTAAGCTTTAAACAAGAATGTGATTCAGTATTGACAATCACCAAAATGTTGCAAAGACAGAAAGAGAACTCAACATTTTTATGTGGGCAAGTTATACAACCCATTGCACACACATTCTCAAGATATTTCAGAAGTTGATTTACACCAAGTCCCCTGGAAGTTATGCTAATTTTTTCCAAGAAACTGAAAGATAGGGAAATATCTTCCTTGAATATATTATGAAGAAATGGGGGCCCCCTTGTGTGGTAAACTTTGCAAGAGGCTCATTCAATCTTTTACATCTTAAATTTACATACATTTCAAAAGGACAAAAAAAGACAACTTATAGATTTTTTATATTAAATACAAAGAGAGAGGGGAGGGAGGAGAAACTGTCACCTTTTATGTTCACCAGGGAGGATTAAATCCCTGATTATTATTTTAAATTTTTATATTTCCTTCCTCATGCACACATATACAACCAGATCCAATGAAATAAAGAACAACAAATCACCACGTAGATTTAAAAAGGTTGAACATATAAATTTCAATTTGTACAGTCCATTAGTGAAAAAAAAATCTGATGATAGATTGACTATCTTAAGGCCATGCTTAACAAATATCACTAGCCTGATTTTTTTCTTGGACTATAAATGTTTAATGACTCTCTCTGCCTTGAGGGTCCTGCACCAAATCTTGGTGTGTATTTCCATGTTTCTCTCCCAGTTCTCAGCAAACTCTGTCCTTTCCCCTATTTCCCAAAAAATTATTTTTACTGACCAAAAAAAATTAGTAAAATGATTACTTTATTTCTTTAGTAGATTGAATATATATTCTGTTAACCATTTTGGTGTGCTAACCATTTTGGTGTGCTTTAGTATAATAAGAATACATGATCTTTAATTAAAGTACAATTTCAAGATACCTTCAAGATATTGGTACCTTCAAGGGTATCAAATATACCATGTTATAAATTTACCTTAGATGATACAGATTAAACTTAAAAAAAAAATTAGGATGACAGGTTGTTTGAAAGGTAGAAAAATATTCTTTATTGCTTATATGATAATTTAAATGAGAATATGGAGGAAGGTACATAACTACTGAATGGCACTCAATGAAATTCATGGCCAACAGTGAAAATTTCATTAAATTTAACTCTACTCTTTTAACTTAGAATTTGGTTTTAATAATATGCAATTGAAACTAAAATGTTTAAAGCATTTTTAGGATAATCAAATTATAATATGCTGCAAAAGAATTTATAGTCTTAAGAATGAAATTAGATGGTATTAATGTAAATAGCATATAAACTAAGGGTTAAGAATTAAATAATTATAAAATAATTACAAATATGCCTTTTTATTATAAAATAGCAAAAGGTTAATATCTGAAATTACTGAAGCTTGCTAGAATAATCTCTCCCTTGTTTATGGTTACTTTAGACTTAACCACACTCTTGTGTATGCTTACCTTTGTGATGGCAATTCTGGATTGAATTTACTCTTGTTTATAGAATAGACTCCTCTTTGGGTATGCTTTCTATTGTGATGGTAATTCTAGATTGAACTTGCCCTTGTTTATGGGTTCAGCTCACCCTTGTGTAATCTTAGTATTGGGTTGATAACCACTCCACCCACCTCTGTTTAATATTCATATGAAAAACTTTGTAAAAAATCTTTGTTCTGTATATCCCCATCCAAATTTTTGTGACTGACTCTGGTTTGCTACATGCCCACCCCCATCCTATTCAGCCCGTTAATGTTTACTAATGAAGGAACCTGTGTCCAGCTCCACCCCAATTATTCATTAGCACCCATATGTTATGAAATATTAGAATTTCTGCAAATCAGGGAGGAAGTCTTTGGGCCACCTAAGGCAAATGACCTCCTTTGTTTGTGCAAAGAAATAAACTCTTTCTCTCCTTGAAACCCCAGTGTCTCAGGAATTGGCTTTAAGGGTGCATCAGGAGAAAAGAACCCATTTTTCCTTGGTTTCAACCACCCAAAAACATGATTAATGGGAAACTTTCCAAACCATAGTGAAGTTGGGGAATGATGGATTCCTCTAGGTTCTTGGCTGTGTTACATGAAAGAATTTAAGAACATGCCAGTTTAGTTAGGCCAGTAGTTTACTGAGAAACGAGATAACAGAGTAGGATTACACATCTAGACTTGTAAATGTGGGCTCTTCTAAGCAGAGAGAGCATTTTAGGATTGTGGGCTACCTTTATTAAGCTATTATTTGCTCCTCCCTTACTTAATGTTGATGGACAGGCCCTGGCTGGTTGCTGTTCTGTTTGGTTACCCCACCCATTACTTCCCAGGGGGCCAATGGTGAGGCCCCTTGAGGGTATCTGGAGCTTCCCCTTGACCCTGGATGGGATCTTGTTCCAATATCATTCCAAATGGCTTTCTCATGTCCGGGGTTTCACAGAGTCTTTCCGGCAGCCTTCTTGGTAGCAGTCTTTCCCTCAGGGGATTTCCAGGTGGGGCTCCATGGCCACATATTCCACAACCATGTTTTTCTGCCAGGTCTTAGACTGTTCTTCCTTTTTTCTAAACTAACCTGCCTCAACTCCCCCCCAACCCCCACAGAGGGTTTACACCCTTATTCTTAAGGAGGTGCTAAAGGGCAATGGTCATTCTTCTGTAACTACTTCCTGCTGTTTAGGAGAAGTAGGCCTTAACTGACAAGGTGTAAAATTCTCTGGCTATTCTATCACAGTTGGAGGAAGACAAGTCCAGGACCATGGGTGGGGCTTTATGAAATCCCTGCATGACTAATAAGGAATTGATTCTGGAGGAAATAAACTTAAAAAGAATTTTGAAATTACAAGGTCTCACCAAAAGGATACAGGACCATGAGATTAGGAAAGGCCATATGCTTCCAAAGGCTGCATCCCCCCAAAGCTGGTAGGCTTCTTCATGCAGATTTTGAATCCTGTCTAGGACTATTTCATAGTGATTTACATAGAAACAGCATTCCTCCTTGAGGAACAGACATGCTTCTTCCTGTGCTACTGTTAGTATGTTTAGTGCCCTGTAATTTTGCAACACCACAGTAGCATGAAAGTCTGTATGCTGTCTTAAAGCTTATAAGCCATGGCTAGTTTCTTCTATGCTGTTGGTTAACTCTAAGGAGAGGTTGTGGTAGATGAGTGGGATCTAGTATAAACTGCCAATCCCAGTTCCCAGGGTGGTGGTTATGCCTAATACAGCTAAGAGGGGATGAGGAGAGACATTGCCCTTTTAGTTATTGTATAAGAAGAAAATTCAGGAAATGGACACAGACAAGATTTTGTAAAGAGTGTCTGGCTTGCCCTTCTCCTAGCAATAGCCATTTGGTCTAGATTTCAAGGGAACTGGCTTTGACAAAAGCACTACTTAACTTTGTCTCTTGAAGGGATATTTCAGGACATCCAATGGCTGTCACTCATCCATCAGGTGCTTCTGGTGATTTGACACTTCCTTGGGCAGCTAGCTTTACTCAGGATAAGTGGGCACACCTGGCAATTCCTTTAACTTTAACAGCTGTGAGAGTTATTAGAATCACAGAATAAGGTTCCTTCCATTTTGACACTAATTGGGAGTGAGGGCTGTTCTCCTGCCAGGTTTCTATCAGAACCTGGTCTCCAGGTCCTGAGTGAGGAAATGTCACCAATAGACCATCTTGAAGGGGCCAAGCTGAAGTGAGCCCTTAGCCACCTCATTTGCTGTTTCCCTTCTATTGGGAAATGCTTAGCCCTGGCAAGATGGTATGTGGGTAAAGTCTATCTACCAGTCATCCCCAGAGTATGATAATGGGACAGGTTCTGGAATAACGGCTAGGAGGGAGACATGGGTTTGTGCTGCAACTTTAGCTGCTCCTCCTGCTCAGGCATTTCCCCTAGCTATAGCAGTGTTTGTCTTCTTTTACCCTTGGCAATGCATAACTGCTATTTCTTGGGGCAACAGAACAGCCTCTCATAACTCCAGCATTTCTTACCTGTGCTTAAGATTCACTCTTAGTAAGCAAGTCTCATTCTTACCACACAGCAGAGTGAGTTGGAGGAAAAACATATGAGGAAAGCATATTTGGAGTCTGTGTAAATGTTAGCTGTTTTCTTAGCTGTTATCTTTAAATTTCAGGTGAGGGCAATCAGCTCTGCCCTCTGGGCTGAGGTCCAAGGGGAAGGCCTTGGGCTTCTATAGTTCCCAATTGAGAAACCACTGCATAGCATACTCTTTTAATGCCTTCCCTAATGAAACTGCTTCCATCTGTGAACCACTCAAAGTCTGGGTTTTCTAGAGGCTCATCCTTTAAATCTGGCCTGCTTGAGAAGTTTTGGTTAAGAGTTTCAAGGCAGGTGTGGAGGAGGGGCCCCTCAGGTTTTGATCAAGTATGGATTATTGTTTCTCAAATTTAAGTACCTTGTAGAAAACTGTTAAATAGGAGTTTTCTGAAGTTCAGCTTCAGCCTTGGTATTCAGCCAAAGTCATGTGTCAGCTTAGACTTATGCATTTGTAAGGCCAAAGTACTGAACACCTAATTCAGGGTCATTTCTGACATCTCTGCCCCTCAGAGTTATGATTGCATATGTTAGTATCAGGCCCAATCTGCATAACAGAGCTATTACAAATTAATCATGGCATTCAGATTCATTGTTTATATATGACTTTCAAATATTAGTGAACATTCTATATGTACCTGAGAATATGTCTTAAGTGTCTTATTTTATTCCTGTTTTGTTTTCTTTAGCAGATCAAACATTATATTAACCATATTAACATCCTTGCAATAAAAAAAATTATAATACTATCCCCTTCTGCAAAATGTGAACACAGATATGGTAGCTGCAATGGTCAGAAAATCACTCCAGGAGCAAAAATGAATAGGATGACAGGCAAAATTAAATTGTGCAATTTTTTTCCTTCCTTCCTCCCTTTTTAAAAACCTAATACTTCATAGCTAAATAAGGGGATCATTTTCCTTCTTTTTCTTGCCTCACACTAATTAATAAAATTATATGATAAAGCTAGCATTCCTTTATATTTACTTGTGCACATGCACTTGCTAAATACACACACACTAAACAAATATCTTAAGTTATATGGAAGTTGTCTTTTAATAGTATTTTTATTTTTTGTTTCTTTTGGATGATTGTAAAGGATGGTGATCATTGGATGGGGTCTGGGTGAATTCCTCCAATGAGATGTGAGGAAAATTTCCAGGATACAGCAGGAAAGAGGAAGTGCAGAAAGAAAAATTCAAAGTAGTATAGTGGATCAAATTTAAAATTCTCAGTCTTTGGAGGGAAGGAATATAAGCTCTTCATGGGACCATCTGGGGATGGTGAATGCTTTTGGTACTGGTTCTGATACCCACCAAGAAGATTTCCAAAATGAATGTTTCCCAGCAGAGCACACTGCAACAGAAATTTATGTCTGGTTTTTACACACTCAAATGAGATTGAAGAACTAATTAACAATGGCCAAGATTTCTATACCTGCTTTGCAGTATAAGAAAGAGGGTGTCAGCACATCTGCATATGTAGGGAGGCTGCTGTAATATCAGTAAAGTCAGTTTAAGTGAACCAATCTTGGATGATATGTAGAAACAGCTCTGTGGGCATACTGTGTAGGGACCCAGGTCTCTGGGGCCATGGAGATCAGAACTTCCCACATTAGAGCATAGGATTCCATAATGAAACATGCTTCCAGATTGGAATGGATTTAAGTGGGGCTCAAAGTGCTAATTAGTTTGTTCTTTGTCATCTTGTTACTGGCTTTGACAAACTCTAGCCTCAGGGTCTGTAGGTTGTTGGGATAGAAACAAATATCATTCAACATATATTTGGCCACTTCTGCACTTGCCTCAGCTGTCAAATGTTACAAAACAAACTGATTACATTAATTTTAGCTTGATTAACTTATTTTTGCTAATATTTTTCCTTCATTCTCTGTATTATTTATTATATCTCAATTTGAAAGCATATGATTTACCATGTATGTGATTATACATTTTTAGGGAATTTGCCTCCTTCTGATATTTGAAATGGCAAAGCAGACATTGTTTTTAATCCATCATGATGTAATGTGAAAAATTTTCAAAGAGTGATTTTAATTAAAGTGACACTAAATTTAACAAATTAGATATCCAAAAATGAAATAAAATCTTGAAGGTTAATTTTTATTAATATTATATATGCTAAAATAAAACTTTTACATAAAGATTAGAGCCTTCGTGTCTATCCACAAATATTCATAGACTCAGAAGAGATTGCTGAAATATAAAGCACAGGTCATTCTCCTCACCATTATTTTAAGAAAATTGCCACTTTTACTGTACTATTTTCCTTGTCATTTATCTTCAATCTTTAACTTCCACAACTTCTTAGTTTTGTCATGAAATGTTCACATGTCTATCTGCCCTTGTGCCATTAGAAAACCCTTCCCCACTGAAAGGTTGTAAAATAATGTTTACAATTTCGTTTACTATATTTATAGATATTTTTCCATTTAAATTTTTATCGATTTGGTATTTATCATGGTGTAAAGAATATTCTTCCATATAGCTACACACTATCCATGAAACTTTTTTGAACAATTCATTTGTCCCAGTAATTTGAGATACCAAATTAACCTTATTCTAAAATTTCATATCTATTGTGGTCTACATTGGTGATATATTGTGTTTCAGTTTCACTAATTGTCTATTCTTTTTACAATAACATATTATTTAATTATTGCAGCTTTGTGTTATGTTTTAATATCTGGTGAGACTTTCCTTCCACTGTTTTGCTTAAATTTACCTGACCACATCTGGCATGTTTATTTTTTGTTATGAACAAACTTTCCTTGTTAAAAAGTATGTTACTGATTGAATTAGAGGAACTTTTTGATGTGTCAGTTTTCTTGTGGAGAGTTAGGAACCTTAGGATATTGACATCTTCCAGATGTTGATTATTCCTAAGCACCACATGCTACAGCATTCTGTTTGTTCAAATTTTGTTTGTGTAACTTAGGCAAAGTTTGCAATATTTTTTGACACAACATCTGTATTTTTAAAATTTAATCCTAGGTTTTTAAGATTTTTGTTTCATTTAAAATAAAACTTTTCTTTCCTCATTATTTTCCAGCTTTTTATTTTTAGATATGAGAAATTTGATTTATGTGATTCTGTACCTAGCTACTTTATTAAATTATCTTGTTTAATATAGTAAATATTCAGTTTCTTCTCTTGGGTTTTCCATGTACACAATCATATAATATCCAAATAATGGTAAAATTATCATATCCATCCTCACTTCAATACATTCAGTTTCTTTCATTTATTTAATAATATTGGCTTGTTTTGCAGGAACCAAAAAATAATGATGATAAGGGATGTACTTTACTTTTTCTAGATTTTAATAGGCTATATATAAATAAAGTTTTATTATTTTTTATTTTTAAAGAAGTTTTAGATTCCATAAATTAAAAAAAATATATAAGGGATTCCCATATCTTCCACCCACTCCCCCTCCCACACTTTCCCACAGTAATAACATCCTTCATTAGTGTGGTACATTTGTTACAAATGATGAAAACATATTGAAGCATTGCTACTAACTGCAGACTATAGTTTACATTATAGGTTACACTCTGTCCTGCATAATTTTGTAGGTTATGACAAAATATATAATATTCTGTATCCATCATTGCAATGTCATGCAGGACAATTCCAATTTCCTGAAAATTCCCCCATATTACACCTATTCTTCCCTCTCTTTCCCCTCAGAACTTCTGGTGGCCACTGCCTTTACATAAATGAGAAAAATTCTTCCATTGCTAGAATAATAGTAAGTCTATAGTAGAGTAATAATGTGTATTTGGTCCATTGTTCATTCCCCAGTCTTAAGGATTTTGGGTTAGTGATGCCAACTCTGTTTGTAATTGAGACGGGAATTAGATCCCATGGGGCAGATGCATGGAGCTATCTTGTTTGTAGTTGCAGACACTTTCTCTTCCTTGGGATGGGTGTCATTCATCATTATGTCCTTAGTTTTCCTGGGTGCATCACTGGTTTAGGGTGTTTGTTGGGGGGGGCATTCAGGATGGGGCACATCTGGAGTAGGCTTCTGGGGAGTGTTGATTATTATGACAGAATTTTCATCCTGTCATAATGTGTTGTGTCAGTGGGTGGAGACCAACATGGTGAGTGGGAAGGAGATGGACCCCCATCTTTGTGAGGACTGGTTCACCCAGAAACAGACAGTTGGGTGTCTCTTATGAGCAAGGTTGGATCATAATAGGTGAGGACAATCAGTGTGTCAAGACCTCTTGTTGCATGTAAGTATGAATCTTGTCATCCAATGAGTCAAGTCAGGGGGGTGTCATGTGCCCCAGGGGGATGGGGAGGGAGGAACAGAATAGATCAAACAGGGGGTATTTAGTGGTCAGGGGAAATGTTTTTCATTACCTTACAGTGAAGGGCACAGGACATGGTAAATATCATCAAAAATTATTAAATTGTGCTGTCTAAAATGTAAACTATACTGTAAACCATTGACAATGATTAGAAGCTATGTTTCACTATCTGTATAACAGTTATAACAATGCTACCATCCACATACAAAAAGATTTTAATATGGGGTGAGGAAAAGGGGAGGAGGTTTGGTATATGAGAGTCTCTAGTATTCTGTGTGTGATTGCTATGACCTAAAACCTTTTTGAAAATTAAATGAAAATTTGGGAGACACTGGGGAGTGAGAGGGGGAAGGTGCCACAGTACAGACTGGACACTCGATAATGCAGTGATAAAAGGAAAAATGTTTTAAAAAATTTTTTTAATTAAATTTTCTGTTTTTTCCCATTTTTTGAATATCTGAATCCTTTAATTTTATTTTACTTTTAGTGTTTTTTAAAAAGGTTCCATGTATTTTATCTCTTACATTTAAACTTATCATTAGTATTTCATTTTCCTATTAATTGCATTTGGCTTTTATATGGGCTTCATCTTTAAGGAAGGTTTGGAACACAGAAGGGTTACAGCAGGGGTGGGAGAGGATCATTGGTAGGGGCTGTCAGGGATGGGTGTTTCATGGGAGGAAGTTCACCTGAATATACATAAAAGATATATAAAATTGTTCAAATGATCAAGGGGTGGGGCATGGTCACAGTGGGTGGAGAACCACTCAATAAATGAGAGAATACTGAATTCCCAGCCTAGAGAGTTCTGCCACATTCTCTAAGGGAGCAGCAACAGTCACCAAGTGCAGGGGCAGTGTCATACAAAGGAGGATGGTCTACTAATGGCTTCTTGTTATTGATGACTAACCTTATGAATCTTTGCTCTCATAATTGAAACTTAGCCTATTGTTATGGGGTGCCTAAGGGTTGCCACCTGAGAGCCTCCTTGTTGCTCAAATGTGGCCTCTCTCTAAGCCAAACTCAGCATATAAATGCATTATCTTCCCCCCAGCATGGGACATGACTCCCAGGGATGAGCCTTCCTGGCAAAGGGGATTACCACCAAGTGCCAACTGATAATATGACTGGAAAAAGACCTTGAATAAAAGGAGGAAAAGGTAAAGACAAATGAGTTCATTAGGCTAAGAGACTTCAAAGAGAGTCAGGAGGTCATCCCAGAGGTAATACTTATGCACACCTCAGTAGGATCTCATAGAACACCAAAGTGGATATCACCCTAAACAGAGGGACTCCTGAGGGCTCTGGAGACACCCAGGTCCTATATAAGTGGGGATAGCTCCAGAGATTGATGCCTTATCAGTGGGCTATACTTTGGAATCTGTGCTCTTGAGAGTCACAGACTTGGATGCAAATAAGTCCTCCCTGCTCATGGTCCATCAGTTCTTCTATTTAAACCTATATGTGGTGCTGGAGTTTGTAGGCATACTTCCAGAGACTGGAGCCTTTGGCCTGCCCATGTGTCAGCTGTGCCTGGAATCTTGGTGGAGCTGCAACTCCTACTCTACAGCTCAATGGACTCACCCAAGATACCTGGCAAGGAGATGATGATGGACAACGGCCATCCCAGGCAATGGAGAGAGTCTGCAGCTGCAGGCAGGATAATCCCATCCATCTTATCCATGGAATATAAGCCCCCTCTCAATTGGAGGTGGAGTGGACTTCACCATCCCAGACTCATCAGGACTGGGGGAAGAGCTATGGACTAGAGTGGACTTACTGGCATTCTGTTGTAGATATATTGTGATTCAAGTAATGGAAGAAATTGCAACATTGATGTGGAGCCAGTGGCCACTGGATGCTTTTGGGGCAGGGAGAGGGAAAAGCAGTTGTAATACAGGGGATTTTTTGGGACTTGGGAATTATCCTGAGTGATATTGCAATGACAGATATAGGTCACTTTACATCAGCATATAACATGCAGAACTGTGTGGCAGAGAGTGTTGTCTACAATGTGAACTATGGTCCATGCTTAGTGGCAAAGCCCCAGGATGTGTACATCCATTGCAGGTGATGTGCCACACTAATGAAAAATGTTTATGTTGGAGATTGTGGGAGGTGTGGGAGGTGGGGAACACGGGAATCCCTGTAATTTTTGTGTAACATTTATGTAATCTAAGCATCTTTTAAAATATTAAAAAAATTATAATAATGTGAAAAAATTAGAACAAGTGCATTCATAGAAAATAATTTCAAAATTTAATGATAAATATAAATCAGAAAGGCTTCTGGTGGAACCAAGCAAACTCAGTGAAATAAGGCTATTTGGACAGATTCTGAGGTTAGTGTGATATTGGTTGTTATTGAAGAGAATATTAAACCTGAAGCTGGAGAACTGGATGTGAAAATGAAAGTGCAAACTTTCATGGAAAATGAGATAAGGGATAATAAAGATAGATATTTGCAAAAAAAAAAACCCCAAACCAAACAAAAAACCATTTGTATATAATATTTTCCCCTTTTGGTCAAGGTCTCTTTCCATATGCCTTGCTAGTTGGTGTTTAGTAATAACCCCTCAGTGCCAGGGAGACTCATCCCCACGAATCATGTCCTATGCTGGGGGAAGGTTGTGTGTTTATATGTCAAAATTGGCTTACAGAGAGGCCATTTGAGTAAAATGGAGGCTTTCCGGAGGTAACTCTTAGGCAGTATGTAATACTAGGCTAAGTTTCAATTTCACAAGTAAAGGTTCATAAGTACAATCATCAATGTCAAGGGCCTTGTGTAATGGTCTGTGTTCTCTCACTAGGCACTGCCCATGTACTTGGGGGATTCTTGCCATTATATTAGAGAAGGTAGTAGAACTCACAAGGATGGGAATTCAATATAGTTTCAGTTATTGTTTGGGTCTTCACCCATTGAGACAATACTCCATTAACACTTGAACATATTCCTATGCCTTAAAGGCATGCCCCAGGTGCACCCCTCCCCATACAATCCCCTGGGACTTCTACATCAGTGATCCTTTCCTGCCACATTTGTGACCCTTCTGTGATCAAAAACCTCTGCAAGAAGAAGCCAACAAAATAACCAAATAATATTAATAAGAAAATGAAATAATAATAGTTTTAACTAACAAATATAATGCAAAAAATTTTAAAAAATTAAATAACAATTTTTTAAAACATTGTGCCTTTCATCACTGTAAGATCTGTTTTCTTGTGTGTAGAGTGACAATTTCTTCTATATATTCCTCCAGTGTCTTTTTTTTTTTCATTTTATCTTCAAAGATGCTTTAGTTTACATAAAATTCACATAGAAAATATAGGATATTCCCATATACTCAATACCTTCTCCCTTTTATACTCTTCCTTATTAATAAGGTGACTTGGAACCTATGGTAACCACTAATTTCAATTTTTGAAGAATAAGATTCATAGTTACTTATAATAATATAGAGGGCTTGACATTTTGGACTGCTTTCTTTTTTAAATATACTTTTAAATTTTTAAAAAGATATTTAGATTATATAAATATTACATAAAAATATAGTGGATTCCCATATACCCAACTCCCACAATCCCTCCCACATTTTCCCACATTAATAACATTCTTCATTAGTGTGGTACATTTGTTACAATTGAGGAACACATTTTAGAACATTGGCACTAAAAATGGATTATAGTTTACATTGTAGTTTACACTCTCTCCCACACAATTTTGTAAGTTATGGCAAGATATATAATGGCTTGTATTTGTCATTGCAATGTCATTCAGGAAAATTCCCAAGTCATGAAAATGTTCCCTTAATTACACCTGTTTTTCCCTCTTCCTTCCCTCAGAATCTCCAGGGGCCACTCCCACATCAATGATATAATTTCTTACATTGCTAGATTCACAATAAGTCTATAATCGAACACCAGTAAGTCTACTTTCATCCATAGTTCATTCCCCAATCCTGAGGATTCTCTAATGGTGATGCCCACTTCACCTCTAACTGAGAGGGACTTAGATACCATGAGGCAAATGGATGGAACTTTATTCCTTGCAGTTACTCTGTTCCTTGGGATTGTTGCTGTCCATCATTATCTCCTTGTTAGTTGTCCTGGGTGAGTCCAATGAACTGAAGAGTAGAAGTTGCAACTCTGTTGGAATTCAGGGCTCAGCTGGCATATGGATAAAACAAAGATTTAAGTCTCTGGTCATATACCTATCAACTCTAGCACTAATTATAGGTTCAAATAGAAGGGGCAGAAGAGCTATATTTAGGGAAACCTCAACTAAGTCCAACTCTGTCACAATGGGGAGCATAAATTCCCAAGTAGGACCCACTGTCTGGGCACCAAACTCTTGAGCTATCTGCCATGCCTATAGTGTCTGGATGTCTCTGCTATTTGAGGCAATATTTACTTTGGCAGTCAATGAGATTCTGCTGAGATATGCATAAGCATAACCTCTGGAATGACCTCCTAAATCACTTTGAAGTCTCTTAGCCATATAAACTCATTTGTCTTTATCCTTTCCCTCTTTTGGTCAATGTCTTTGTTCAGTTGCATTGCTAATTGGTGCTTGGTAGTAATCTCTTGGTGCCAGGGAGGCTCATCTCCAAGAATCATGCCCCATGCTGGGGGGAATGTAATGCATTTTTATGTTGAGTTTGGCTTAGAAAGAGGACAGGTTTGAGCTTCAAGGAGGCTCGTAGGAGATAAATTTTAGGCACCCTATAATACTAGGCTAAGTGATGGGGATGAATGGGAGGAGGTTCACCTGGGGCACACCTATAAGTCATATAAATGTATTCAAGTGCTCATTGGGCACTGTCACAGTGGGTGGAGGATCATACAACAACTGAAAGAATATCGAATTCCCATCCTGGGGAGCTTTGCCACATTCTCTAATGGGACAGCAATAATCCCCTGAGTACAGGAGCAATGACTAGTGAAGAAGGATGGACCATTGATGGGCCCTTGATATTGATGAATATACTTATGAACTTTCACTTTGGAAATTAGTCTGTGTTATCAGGCACTGCCTATATTCTCAAGGGATTCTTGTCCCTCTAATTGAGAACACAGCAGGACTCCCTGGATGGGAGTTTAACATTTTATTGTTTACTGTGTGTATCTCCACCCACTGAGATAACACAATATGACAAGATGAACAATAAAATATGACATAGAGACATGCCCCAGGTGCACCCTGTTACCTATATCATCTCACACCTGACGCATTACACTAGTAATCCTTCCCTGCCCTATTTGCCAAAAGAGCATTCCCAACATTAAACTTTTAACCACAGACCTGCAAATCCCAAGTTCACCTGCTCCTTCCCTGAGCCTCCCATGGGTAGTCCAACCACCCCCCCACCTTACTGCCACTCACAGACCAACACCATTTAAGCCAATCACATCACTGCACCACTCTCATGACCATCCACTGCACAATTACACCCTTCCAACTTATAGATTTTGCCCAAATGGGCATCGGCTCACCACTCTATATTCCCTTTCTGTCTCCTGTAAACGTATCTTCCATATTCTAGCTCCATGAGTCTTCTGAATTTGCTTAAGTCATATCATTGAGGTGATGTAATCTTTGTCCTTCACTGCCTGGCTAACTTCACTCAACATAAGTTCTTCAAGATTCATCTATGTTATCTTGCATTAGTACTGAATTCCTTCTTACAGCTGAGTAATATTCCATTGTGTGAATATACCACAGTTTGCTTATCCATTCATCTGTTGTTGGACATTTGGGTTGCTTCCAGCTTTTGGCAATAGTGAATACTGCCACTATGAACATTGGTGTGCATATATCTGTTTGTGTCTTTGTTTTCAGTTCTAGGTATATACCCAGCAGTGAGATTGCTGGATCCGATGGCAGTTCTATAGCTAGCTTCCTGAGGAACAACCAAACTGTACTCTACAATGGCTGCACCATTCTACATTCCCACCAGCAGTGGATAAGTGTTTCCTTTTCTCTATATCCTCTCCAACACGTGTAGTCCTCTGTTGTTTTAATAGCTGCCAGTCTAATGGTTGTAAGGTAATATTTCATTGTAGTTTTGATTTGTATTTCCCTATTAGCTAGTGATGTTGAGCATCTTTCCATGTGCTTTTTAGCCATTTGTATTTCATCTTTGGAGAAATGTCTATTCAAATATCCTGCCCATTTTTTATTTAGGTTGTGTGTCTTTTTATTTTTAAGATGAAGGATTTCTTTATATAAATTCTGAATATTAGACCCTTATCAGATAGATGGTTACCAATATTTTCTCCCATTGAGTAGGCTGCCTTTTCACTTTCTTGACAAACTCTTTTGAAGCACAAACATTTTCAGTGTTGTGGAGGTCCCATTTATCTATTTTTTCTTTCATTGCTTATGTTTTGTGTGTAGCATTTATGAAAACATTTTTTACTACAAGTTCCTGTAGATACTTCCCTACATTTTCTTCTAGGAGCTTTATGGTCTTGGCTCTTATATTTAGACCTTTGATCCAGTTTGAATTAATTTTATAGAGTGTGTGAGATGGTGATCCTCTCTCATTCTTTTGTATATGGATATCCAGTTCTCCAAACACCATTTGTTGAAGAGGCCATTCTCTTCCAGCTAAGTGGGCTTGGTGGCCTTGTTGAATAGAAGTTGGCCATGTATGTGAGGGTCTTCATCAGAACTCTCTGTTTTGTTCCATTAGTCAGCATGATAATACTTCAGTATGTCTTTCCTTGTGCCAATACCATGCAGTTTTGACCACTGTAAATTTGCCATATGTTTAAAGTCAGTTAGTCTGATTCATCTTTTTCAATATGTCTTTAACTGTTCAAGGGCCTTTGACCTTCAAAATAAATTTCGTAATTAACTTTTCCAATTCAGTAAAAATTGCTGTTGTAATTTTTATTGAGATTGCATTAAATACATAAATCAATTTGAGTACGACAGAAATCTTAATGCTGTTTAGTCTTCCAATCCATTAACAGGGAATATCTTCCATTTATTTTTGTCTTCTTAGATTTCCTTTTTCAATGTTTTGTAGTTTTCTGCATATAATTCCTTTACATCTTTAGTTAAGTTTATTCCTAGTTGTTTGGTGGTTTATTTGTTACTATTGTAAATCAAATTTTTTTTCTTTATTTCCTCCTCAGATTGCTCATTATTGGTGTACAGAAATGATACTGATTTTTGCTTATTGATCTTATATCCTGCCACTTTACTGAACTCATTTATCAGCTCCAGAATTATTGCATAGATTTCTCAGGGCGTTCTATGTATAGGATCATGTCATCTGCAAAGAGTGAAATTTTAACTTCTTCCTTTCCAATTTGGATGCATTTACATTTTTTTTTTTTGCCTAAGTGCTTGAACCAATACTTCTAACATGGTGTTAATTAAAAGCAGTGACAGTGGATATATTTATCTTGTTCCATATCTTAAAGGGAAAGCTTTTAGCATTTCATATTGAATATGATGGTAGCCATGGGTTTTTCATATATACCCTTTATCAAGTTAAGGAAGTTTCCTTCTATTCCTACCTTTTGAAGTGTTTTTATCAAGCAAGTGTGCTGTATTTTATTGAATGATTATTCTGCATCAATAGAGATGATCATGTGATTTTTTACTTTTGATCTGTTAATGTAGTGCATTACAATGATTGACATTCTTCTTTGAACCATCCTTGCATACCAGAGATGAAACCCACTGGGTCATGGCATATAATTCCTTTTATGTGCTATTGAATATGATTAGCAATTATTTTATTAAGGGTTTCAGCATCTAGGTTCATTAGAGAGATTGGTCTGTTGTTTTCCTTTTTTGTGGCATCTTTATGTGGGTTTGGTATTAGGGTGATAATGGCATCATAGAATGAGTTAGGGGAGGGGAGGCAAGATGGCATCAGTTTAGGAGGGTACTCACTGACTAGCTCTCCAGGGATGGCCAATTGTGGATGGGGTCCTGCCCAAGGGTCTGTGCTGTGGGCGCATGTAGCGAGAAGCTTGGGTCATCTAGCAGTGGGCAGATTGCCAGCATGGAGTGATCAGTGGAGATTCGTGAGTTCTGAGCCTGCCTGTGGTGGTTAACACAGATGGCTGAGCCCCACCCACACAGAAAATGGCTGGTTGGAACCATGAATCCTACATCCACAATTCCCATCCCTAGCATGAGGGAGCATACTCTGAGGGAGGGAGGGCTCTGACAGAAGGTGGAGAGGGGTTTAACTTCTGTGGATTTGGCTGCCTGGACCCCCTCATAGCTTTGCGGAGCAGATAAGCTGGCTTGAAACAGTGCCAGGCTGAGGGGAGAGGTGAATCTGCTGAGCAAACTTGATTTACCCAGCAGCCCACTGACACTGAGGCCTGGCCCCAGAGGGGGCATAGTAAGCCAATTTTATTGCTCTGCACTGACAAGCATCAAAGCTTCAGCTCTCTTGGGGAGGTCAGGAAGTAAGTAGGGCTTGATTAGTTTCCATGAGCCTATTTAGGGCTCCCTCAGTGAAGGGAGTGATCTAGCAGAGGACTTCTTTTGGGTCCCTTATGTTGTCAAAAAAAAAAAAAAAAGAAGAAGAAGAAGACAGTCACTTTAAAAAATGAATTCCTGTTCTTAATTTAGTCTAATACTCAAAATCTGCCTCAAAGCATGCAGATAGAAGCCTGAAGGGAAATTGATAAATGCAAGCCAGCTGAGAGGATCCGCAAGTACACTAGAAGGAACACTTCCTCCTTAGCTTTGTTTGACTGCTTGCTGGTGTGATTGTTTGGATTTTCTCTGTTTATTTGTTGTCTCTTGCTTTTCTTTCCTCTTTCCTGCCCCCTTTGTTTTCCTTCTTTTTTTTTTTGAATTAGGTGCTGCTAGCTTACCTCTTCTTTGCTGTGCTTCTTCTTCAGTGATTTCCCATTCTCTGTCCATATTGATACTGTATCACAAGCTATCTCTTATCCTTCCTTCATCTCTCTGCCTTCTGCTTTCTGTTGTGGTTCTTAGACACCAAGCTTTTTCATTAGCCCACAACTTAAGGGTGTCAATATCTATTCTATCTATTTTGTTTTCTTCTTTTTAAAATTAATATTAGCTTTTTCCTTTTAGCCCTTTCTTTACTCTTTCTCTCCTTCCTCATTATTCTGGCCTTCTAAATCCTTATATATATATTCATCTATTTGGTTTCCCAGTCCATTGTAGGTACTTCACTTTTTTTCCTATTACTCTACACTGTGTACACAAGTTAAATATTCATTTCACTAAATCCTATTTGGCCCCTCTTCTAACTTTTATCAATATTACTATTACCCTTCTTTCTCACATCTTTCGATTCCTCTGGCACTAATTTTTTGCCTTCAAGGTAACATAGAAAGAAGCAAGGAAACAAAGAAGAAGAAAAATTGTCAAAGAGAAAACAACACACACACAGAACCGCCAACTAAATAAAACTCTATAGAGGAGAGAAGGTAATTAACTGAATAAACCAAGCAAGATAAAATGATGACAAGAGGCCAACAAAAAATTACAAACCACACTGAGAAACAGGAAGACATGGAAAACTCCAATGAACAAACTAAAAACCAGGAAGAGATGCAGAACATTGAACAACTAATCAAAGATTCCCAAACAAATATCATGAACCAACTTAATGAAGTGGAGGAAGAGATTAAGGATATAAAGAAGACACTGAGAGAACATACTGAAGAAATTGTAAACATACACAAAAAGATAACGGATATCATGGTGATCAATGGCACAACCCAAGAAATAAAAAAGATGCTGGAGTCACATAACAGCAGATTTGAAAAGGCAGAAGAAAGAATTAGTGATGTGGAAGACAATACAGCTGAAATCAAACAGATAGTCGAACAGATAGACAAAAAATAGAAAAAATCCAGCAGGGACTCAGGGATTTAACTGAAAACACAAAATGCACAAACATACACATCATGGGCATCCCAGAGGGAGAAGAGAAGGGAAAGGGAACAGAAGGAGTGTTGAAGGAAATAATGGCTGAAATACCCAACCCTATTGAGAGAGATGGATGTGCAGATCCAGGAAGCAAAACGCACCCTAAACAGTATAAATCCCAAAAGGCCAACTCCAAGACATACACTTGTCAAAATGTCCAATGCTCAAGACAAAGAGAAAATACTCAAGGCAGCAAGAGAAAAGAGAACCATCACCTACAAGGGAAGCACAATAAGATTAAGTGCTGATTTCTCATCTGAAACCATGGAGGAAAGAAGACAGTGGTAGACATTGTCAAAATACTAAAAGAAAAAAACTGCCAACCACAAATTCTCTATCCAGCAAAACTGGCATTCAAAAATGAGGCAGAGTTCAAAATATTCACAGATAAACAGAAATTATGAGAGTATGTCGATAAGAAACTGGCATTTCAAGAAATGCCAAAAGTTGGAATCAGCCACGGTGCCCATCAACAGATGAATGGATAAGCAAATTGTGGCACATGGAATATTACTCAGCTGTTAGAAGGAATAAAGTGCTAATACATGGAGTAACATGGATGAATCTTGAAGACCTTATGTTGAGTGAAGCAAGTCAGGCATTGAAGGAAGAACAGCTTATGACCTCATTGATTTGAATTGAGGTAAGATAAGAGTTTGTGAGAACCACTGACCGAAAGATAGGCTAACCAGTAAGAAAGAAAGAAGGGTAGGCTTTGAGCCATCACCCATATGGACATTATCTATGGTAAATTGAAAGAGTATAGTTACATATTGAAAGATAGGACAGGTGGGTAGAGATTTTACTAGTGGTGCAAGATTAACAGGTGGGTAGATTAGGAAGGTCAGGTTAGAATAACCAGGACGTGTAAAAATGAATCTTGACATCCCATGAGCCAAGACAGGGAAGAGTCATATGCCCCAGGGGGTGGGGAGGAAGGAACAGAAAAGATAAAATGGGCTATGTAATGGTTAAGGGAAATACTCTTTGTTACCTTACATTAATGGACACAGGACATGGTAAATATCATCAAAACTAATTAAACTGTACAGTCTAAATTGTAAA
>JAQZBX010049638.1:0-19867 GCA_029593785.1 Cabassous unicinctus
AATAATAAAAAGACAAATGACCCAATTAAAAAATGGGCAAAAGACTTGAATAGACATTTCTCCAAAGAAGAATTACAAATGGCAAAAAAAAACATGAAGAAATGCTCAACATCACTCATGATTAGGGAAATGCAAATCAAAACTACAATGAGATATCATTTCATACCTATCAGAATAGCCACTATTAAAAAGACAGAGAACTACAAGTGTTGGAGAGGATGTGGAGAGATAGGAACACTTCTTCACTGTTGGTGGGAATGCAGAATGGTACAGCCACTATGGAGGACTGTTTGGCAGTTCCTAAAGAAGTTGAATATAGACTTGTCACCTGAACCTGCAATACCACTACTGGGTATATACCCAGAAGAACTGAGAACAGTGACACAAACAGACATCTGCACATCAATGTTCATAGCAACATTGTTCACCATTGCCAAAAGTTGGAAACAACCCAGGTGTCCATCAACAGATAAATGGATAAAAAAACTGTGGTCTGTTCACATGATGGAATATTATGCAGCTGAAAGAAGAAATGAAGTCGTAAAGCATATGACAACATTGATGAACCTGGAGGACATTATGTTTAGCAAAGCAAGCCAGACACAAAAGGACAAATACTGTATGAATGCGTTACTATGAACCAAATATACTGTGTAACATATTGTTTGATTCAAAAAAGAATTTACATGTATCCATTACATTCAATTGAGAAATGTATATATTTATTCATCTGTGTTTACTTTTTAGTTTTTAATTGTTTATATTTTTAACTATTAAATGTACAAAATAAAGTAAAAAAAATGGTAATATCAAATTAAAAAAAAGGAAAGCTAAAAAATGTAACATGGGACTGTATAACATAGTGAAACCTAATGTAAAATATGAATATGGGTGATATTGCATATATTTAAGATTGATTTTATAAAATATAAATACAAATAAACTAGAGAGAAGGAAACAGGGGAAGCATAGAGAGATTGAGAGGTGATGAGTTTTATTTGTTTGTTTGGTTAGTTGGTTTTGTTTATTATTATTATTACTGGAATAATGAAAATGCTTTAAAATGATTGAAGTGATGAATGCACAACTATGTGATTATAATGAGTATCATTGACTGTACACTTTGGAGGGATTTATGCTTTATTAATATGTATTGATAAAATTGATTTGTTAGAAAACAACAACAACAATGGCTGGAGAGCCCAGGGACTGAATGGACCATCCCAGCTCTGTTACAGATACCTTGTGAGACCTCGGCTAAGTTAAATCATCAATTTGTTTCTTCCTGGTAAACTGAATTAAGTAAAACCATTCTTACCATGCCCTATCTCAAACAAGTATGTTATAAAAATAAACTTAGATAATTGAGGTTGAAAAAAAGAACTAATAATGCAATCTCCATGAACTGACATATAGGGAATTCCAGCAAATATTGCTAAGTGAAAAATTCTACTGCATGAAAGATTATGTGGTCTGCTATGTAGTAAGTAAACATACACAAATCTGTTTTCTTTGCAAAATGAATCATGGAAAAAGTAAACCAGTAAACATTAAATTTGGTTTCCTACAATATGTCAGGCAACATGGTCGAAAGTAAAGAAGACTGTGGCACTTCACTAAGTAAAGGTTTTTTGTGGAGAGGATATTTATGACTTTGGGAAATCATGTTTATACTCTACATAATGAAAAAAAAAAGAAAAATGAAGAAAGAAAAGGACAAAAAACCCTAAAATTGAATGCCAGCTGAATCAATGAAATAACTATATTTCAAATAAAAACATAGACATGTTCAAAAGAAAAAAACACATTGCAACTAACTTTTGAGAAGAATAATTTCAATATACTTCCTTAATCTAGGAGAAATAAAATAACTACAAATAAATCTTCAACTGTGTTAAGTAGGTGTTTTACTCATAGTGGTATGGTTGAAGCAATTCTAAAGTTGTGTTATGTGTATTTTAGGGATGTGCAAATTAGTAAACGTTTTCATATTGTTGGGATTCATTTTCTAGTATAGAACAATGGGAAAAAAGGAAGGCAAAGAAGAGCCTTGAAATCAATAAGAACTCACTATATAAATATTGATAAAAAACATCTAGAATCAATGAAATCCACAGAGCAATGAGGAAATCTAGGGACGATATTTTATTTTCTAAATACTAATTACGTTTTCTTCTTTTTAAAAAATCAGAGGTGTGAATCTACCAGGAACCTTTTGTACTGCTGCTCCAAACTTGCACAAAAGTAAATACTGTAAGATGTTGTTAATAGGGAAAGATGTGGGAGGGGGAGGGGTGGAGTATATGGGAATCCCTTATACTTTAGTTGTAACACTTCTGTAATTTAAAATCTCTTTAAAATAAATAAATATAAAAATAATACCTTATATTCCATTGAAGAAAACAGAGACCAACTGATAAATGAACATCTCTGAGTGTGATCCCTATGCATTAATCTGGCCAGGAATGCTAACCTGAATCTAATTTGTTGACATTTGACATTCTGATTAGTATGTGTCTCACAGTTGATCTATTTGGATTTATTTGGATGGGAGTATGTTGTGCTTTTTAGACATGGATATCTATGTCTTTCAACAGGGTCGGAAAATTTTCTACCATTACTTCTTCAAATATTTCTTCTGCCCCTTTTCCTTTCTCTTCTCCTTCTGGGACACCCTTGACACATATGTTTGCACATCTCTTTCTGTCATTTAACTCCCTGAGGTCTTGCTCAATTTTTTCCATTCTTTTCTTCATTTCGTCTTTTGTGTGTTCACTTTCAGAGGCCATTTTTTCAAGTGCACCAACCCTTTCTTCTGCCGCCTCAAATCTGCTGTTATATGATTCCAGTATACTTTTAATTTCATTTACTGCACCTTTCATTTCTGTTAAGATTTGCTATTTTTTATGTATGCTTTCAAATTCTTCTTTGTGCTTATCCAATGTCTTCTTAATATCTTTAATCTCTTCAGCCATCTCATTGAATTTATTAAGGAGATTTGTTTGAATATCTATGATTAGCTGTTTCAACTCCTTTATGTCATCTCAAGGCTTATCTTGTTCATTTAACTGGAACATATCTTTCTATTTCTTGGTATGGATTATAATTTCTGTTTGTGTCTTGGCATCTGGTTACTAGATGTATTTATTCTGGTGTCATCTCTCTTTAGTTTAGGCCTTTTTTGCCCTTTCTACCTTGCTGGTTGTGTAGTACCAGCTGAGGATGTAGTTCGTGCTATAAATTGTGGAGGCTCAAGCTACCCACATTGCCCCAGGGACTGATGAAGCTTCTCTCCACCTTTCTCCTTTGCCAGTGTTAGGGACAGAGCCACAGCCATGTGTAATAATCCAAGTCATGCAGGCCTAGACTGTAATTGCCCAGAGAGACTAATGAAGCTTTATGGCCCTTCCTCCCTTGCTTGGGGTGGAGATGGAGCCACAGATGTGGGCAGCAAACCATGCAGTGCAGGTCCAAGATGACCACAGTTGCCCCAGTAGACTTCCAACTATTCAATCTATGCAAACAGAATGTACCTGTAGGTACCTGAAGAGACTGGTGCAGGTCCCGCCAGCTTCCTCCCTGCTGGAGGTGGGGCTGGGGCTAAGTCTAGAGCTGCAATCTGGTCTGGATGGAAAGAAGCCAGTCCCTATCAGACCCATTATTTTCAGTCTGCCCCACTTCTCCTCATGCCAGAAGCAGAGTTAAAATGGCCACTACCAATCACTTTCTGACTTGGGCAGACTCAAACTTCAGCTGTTCTTAGGGTTATACTTAAGCTCACTGAATTTACTAATCAGTAGTTGGGGTTGGTGCCCAACAACCATCTTTTCCTCTCCCATTTTTGGGGAATGAAGCATCCAAATGCAGCCACAGAATAGCTTCCAAATAGGCTTGTGCCACCAATGGAGGATGGGCACCGGCCTCCGTGGCGTGGAGTGCTCTACTAATGAATCTTCTCTGCAGATGTGAAGCCTCCTTACATTCTTTCCAGGATGTTGCAGGATGCTCATCTGGTCTCCTGAAGTCCCCAAACAGGTGCTTTTGATAGCTCTGGGTGATTACTAACTGCCCTGTAGCAGGAGCTGACTCCAGGAGCTCGTTATTCTGCCACCATCTTGCTTGTTGTTCAATAATTTAGATTTTGAAGTTATAAAAGTATTGGAATATTTATTCCTTTCCAATAGAAATACTTTTTTAAACCATATTACACACAATTCATTCATTATTTCTCTGAAAAAATGTGCATCCATTTTTCACTCTGTGCCCCTAGTTGCCAACAGTTATTAAAATTTACACTCAAGGAATAACCTCTGCTCCTTTTTTCTTCATAGAACTTAGTACATAGAAAATGCATAAAACCATAGATGCTGTGATAATTTCAGACAGAAAGATGTAAGTGCCTAAGCAGATCTGAGGGGTGGACCATCAACTCTCATCGAATTGTGAAAGCACAAATACTCCTGAAGGATCAAAAACATTTTTAAAGAACTGAGGGAGAAATTTCCCAAATATTCTAAGTGCATGTGATGTATTTATCAGTACTTATAATAATTTAAAATCTGTAATGAAAACAGAATCATCTAAATTCATCCTCAAGCTGGGTCAAATGATTTTCCTAGTTGATAACCACTAGGATCCTAGATTTTTTATCCTAACCTGTGTATGTTGGGTTAATTTGCTCCAGGAAGACCCATGGGGAGATGGACATGGACAATCGCACCACCATGAAAGAATCATTCTTACAGGGCTCTCTGATCTCCCAAAGGTGCACTATCTTCTTTTTGTGTTTTTTGCTGCCATCTATCAGGTCACTTTGTTGGGAAACTGTACCATTCTCCTCACCACTGGGACTGAGAAAAAGCTGCACACACCCATGTATTACTTCTTGGCAAATCTGTCATTCATAGACATATTCTGCCCATCGGATACTGTTCCCAAGATGCTTGAGAACTCCTTACTGAGAAGCAAAACATTTCTTTTTTGGGGCGTGCTTTGCAGCTTTATCTCCTAGTGGCCCTGGCAATTTCTCCCTTCGTTACACCCTCATCATGACCAAGGTACACTGTGCCCAGCTGACGGCTGGAACCTGGGCAGCAGGGTTTCTTTAATCCTTCTACATATGGTGTTCACTTTCTGCCTGTCTTCCTGTAAGTCTAACCAGGTTAACAAGCATTATTGTGACATCTCCCAAGTGGTGGCACTCTCCTGCTCTTCCTTACATATGGCAGAGATGCTTGTTTTAGCTTTAGCAGAAATCTTGGTGTGCAGTGCCATTCTGATCACCTTTATTTCTCCATCTACATCATATTCACTATCCTTAAGATCCAGTGAGCCAAAGGGTAGTGCAAAGCCTTCTTACATATGCTTTCCACCTCCTTATGGTCTGTCTCCTTTATGGCACAGCAATATTTACCTACATCCGTCCCTCCTCCAGTTAACACTGCAGGCAAAGACAGGCTCATCCCAATGATTTATGTGGTTATCACCTCAGTGTTAAACCCCATCATATATAGCTTGAGAAACAAAGAGGTTAAAGGAGCACTAAAAAGTTTTATATCTGAAACATGATTACAGCAAAGATACAATTGACAAGGCACTTATTTATCACTGCTCTTAGGGTGAACTGAAAGGAAGAATTGGAAGAATTCTTAGAAAGGATGTCTATACCTAGATATGTATCTATATAGTACACCTGCCTATTTATATATGGAAATTTACCCATACACACACACAAGCATATACTTAGATAACTAGTGTTATGCCTACATATATATCTATATTTATCCATTAGGAAAATAAAAAATTATCATCCAAAACTAGTATTTATAGGAGCAAAACAGAGAAATGCTAATAACAATTGTATGACTTGTATAAATGTGTCCAGTAAATATTAGATCTGTGGTCATGTCACCTATGTCCATATTCATAGCCATCAACAAACCTATATAACTATATCAATATATATCATCTATCTCATTTATATTTTTTATTATTTCTGTCTATATCTCCTTTTATTTTATTTCTATACCTAGATAAAATTATCTGTAGATATTCCTCATACTTTACCTTAATTTGCAAGCCTTCTTATCTTCATATGCCTCTTTTACATTATCATTTTACTTTTCTTCTTCTTCAACCTTGGCTTCCACTTGGTCTAGGTTTCTTCACATTTCCCCTTTTCCTGTGACCACATCCATTCTCATTTCCACCTGTCGCTTCAAGTAGAACATGTACATTTCTGTATCTCTGTTAGATATCTAATTCGAGTATATTACTAATATTTTCATGTCAACATGTTCAAAACTGAAAGTATCATGTTCTGCCACTTACAAACATGCACAAATACTCTTAAAGATGACCCTATATTTTTATAAATTATATCAATTTTCTTAGCTACCTAGATTAAAATTGCTAAAATTAGGCTTCTCTTTCTTGAAGCTCACACTTGCATAGAGTGTGAATAGTAAGATGTCACTTCTAACAAGAAGTTACTCACCATTTTTCCTTGATTTTCTCAATTTGTCTCCTCTAGAAATCAAAAGATTCCCTCTGCACCACTGCTTGTGCTACACACAATTTTAAATCAGCAATAATATTTAATCTTTTCCACAATACACCTCAACTCTGTGTATTCCTATTACTTCCTAAAAAATTGCCCCCAGGCTGGTGATCGCATTTTCTTTTGTCCTATTGTAAAAGTCAATTACAACTACTCTGCATTTCCTCACTATTCACAGTCTAGCATTCAGTATTTCCTTTCTTACTATAAACCATCTTCTCTCTATTCTTTATGAATAATTACAGTGATTTCATCAATAGTAAGTGTTGTGTTCAGTTGTTTTCTCAAACACTGGCTTACTTGTTACTTTGAAGGTATTTTGTAGATGGGATTTGCACTAAAAACAAACAGTTGCATTCATAATCAACAAAGGAAGATTGCCTTTAGCTATTTGGGTAATCCCCTCAACCACTCAGTTTCAAAAGTGAGAATTGGGGATTTTATCTCTGTTCTTGATAGAATTTCCAGCAAGCTGTTTTCCCCTCTGGTATTCATAAGGTCTTCAACATCACCTTTATTAGAGACTCCATGTAGGAGTTTGCTCTGTGAAGTTCAAATTTGCAAGCTTACATGTCCTTTCTGTTTCTCTGGAATAACCTGATGAATACAGAAATTATGTGAAATAAAGTAGTTGTCAGATAAAGTAAAATAAAAAAATTAATTGGTAACATACTCATTGTAAAGTAATGGCTAAAAGAAGTTTTTAGACAAAGGAAAAGATAGAATTTTGGAATATCTTTAATGAAAGAAAGGCAAAAAATACAACATCTGTGTAATATAACAGATTATTCTTCTTGATTCCTTTGATCCATTTTTGATATCAAAGCACAAAAACAAAGGAAGAAGTAATACTAAAAGAAGTTCAAGTATGCCAAAAAAATAAATGAAAGTTGAAACAGGAGTATACAACTAAGGGAAAAACAGCATATAACAAATAACAAAATCAATAGACACCAAACATTCCTAAAATTAATTTAAATTCACATGGTATAATTACACTAATTAAAACACAGCTATGGTAATAATTGATTTTAAAATTACTCAACTAACTATTTTCTATAGAAACTTATTTGAAATATAATGATACAAGTAGATTAAAATTAACACGATAAAAGTATATACCATGCAAACTCTATGGATAACAAAACTTGCATGGTTATATCAATATCATGTAAAATAAATGTTAGAGAAAAGAAAATTAACATAGACAAAGTGAGATATTATAAAATGATGATAAAGCTAATTAACATGAAGGCTTAGAAATGTTAAACATGTATATATCTAAGAAGAGTTTCTAAACACATAAAAGAAAAACTGAAAGAAGTGAAATGCAAAAAATACACATCTACAATGATTCTCAAGGATATTAACAAACTTCTTTTAGTCATAATGGAAGCAGTATACTAAATCCAGCAACCATATAGAAGAAAGAAACCATACCCTTAACATTTATGGACCATTTCATACAAAAACTGCATTAAAAATATTTTTAAGTGAAAATAGAACACCTTTAACCACTGACTATAGGGGTTTTACTTATTATTAAAGGTTACTTTAGCTTAGTTCTGTTCCTTTACTTTATACTGTAGTCATTTATACTTGCTATGTTACTGCTTATTTTAGATTATTTGAATTTTTTACTTGATATTGTAGTTGTTATCTTGTGGTAACTGAGTGAATTCATATAAAAAACCCTAAGTGCTTTACGACTGAGGTGACAGATTTGAGCAGGAGAACTCCATCTCCATACATGCCAAACTTGCACTAAAGCTTTGTTTTCTCAAAATCTCATTACCATGGCATTGAAGTCTGTGCATACTGGGCATGAGTCCTTGTTTAGTAAAATGTTCATCAAAATACACATTTACTCCATAATAAAACAGAACTTCACTAATGTAAAAAAATGAAATCATATAGATAATTTCCCATATGATAATGGATTAAAATGAAATATGAAAAAGAAAATCTCCAAGTCTAAGAAATTAAACAACAGGCTCCTAAATAATCCATGGTTCAAAGAAGATATGTCAAGGGAAATTAGCAAATATTTAGAACTGAACAAGATAAGAAGTAAACATCAAATTTGTGACATATATCTTACTCAGCTTTTAGTGAGTAATTTATATCATCAAATGTATATATTAGGAAATAAGAAATGTCTCAATTTAATGATATAAATTTCCACATAAAAACTAGACTACAAGAGAAAAGAAAACCCAAAACTTGGAAATGAAGGAAATGGTAAGTTTAAGAAAAGAAATCAATAAAATTGAAAGCAGAAACAGAGTTAAAGGAAGGATTGTGTGAAGACAGTGGAGTAAAATTCTCCAGGAATCAATCCCTCCACTAAAACAAGTATTGAACTTGTAGGACTGTCTGAATCACCATTTTTTAACTCCAGAGTCTACTGGAATATTGTGCAGCATCTAGGGAGGAGCAGGAAGAAGAGGCTACTACACTGCAATAAACACCCATGATTTCCACCCTACCTAGAGTGACAATAATGCCCCATCTGCCATCCTCATGGCAGGCAGCACTGGGCACTGCAGCTCGGGCTTCTGGCATAACTTACTGGTGTAAGGTGGAACTTAAAGATCAAATTCTCCAAATTCCAGGGTTGTGTGTGCTGACTGCTAATGACTGCTTTTGATTAGATACTTCAGATTGCTGGGGCCTTCTCTGAGGGTGTCCATAGTTCCAGCCCTGTTTTCGGCAAAGGTGGCAAATGTATCTTAATGAAAGTAAACTTCCTCAAAACTATGAAAAACAGTTATAAGGCTGCATTAACTGGGCAAGTGCTGAATCAAGAAAACAAGATGTGACTTCTCTACACATGCCTCATCTTTCCCTTTTTTTGAACCTGTAGTTGGTGCTGGAGTTGGTAGGTGTACGTCCAAGAGACTTTAATCTCTGGGCTGTCCATGTGCCAGCTGGGCCTTGAGATTGAACAAAGTTGCAATACCTACTCTTCAGTTCATTGGACTCATCCAGGACAACTAAAAAGGAGATTATGATGGACAATGATCATCCCAAGGAACCGAGAGAGTCTACAACTGCAAGCAAGAGAGTCCCATCCATCTGCCCCATGGGATCAAAGCCTCCTCTCAATTGGAGGTGGAGTGGGCAACACTGTCCCAGGGTCCTCAGGATTAGAGAATGAACTATGGACTAGGGCGGACTTGCTGGTATTCTACTATGGACTTGTGATTCTAGCAATCGAAGAAACTATATCATTCATGTGGAGGCAGTGGCCACTGGAGGTTCTGAGGGCAAGGAGAGGGAAATACAGGTGAAATATGGGGGCATTCTGGGGGCTTGAGAGTTTTCCTGAATGACATTACAATGACAGATATGGGTCATTACTTATCTTGCCATAACCTACAAAACTGTGTGGGAGAAAGTGTAAACTACAATGCAAAGTATAATCCATGCTTAGTGGCAATGCTCTAAAATGTTTTCATCAATTGTAATGAATGTATCACACTAATGGAAGATGTTATTAGTATGGGAAAATGTGGGAGGTGTAGGAAGTGGGGTATATGGGAATCCCCTGAAATTTTATGTAACATTTATGTAATCTAAATACCTTTTTAAAAATATATATATATATTTTTAAAAAGGCAATAGAAGATGCTTATGGCACAATTGCTAGTCCCTCAACAAACAATCCCCAATATAGGGCCAGATTCTCTTCAGATTGTGGGTCCCTGACCCTGTTCCAGAGGAAGCAGCATGGTCCTTATGCATATACTGGGGTGTATGTATGTCAGTGCCAATCTATGGTGTTGAAGTCTGAGGGACTGAGCTGGGGAACTTATCTCAGCTCATGCTCCCATATTGTTTTTCACCCTAAGCTGGGACAGTGTGAAAAACAATTAGATAAAGTAGACTGGGCAAAGCACTATCTGAATTAAGTCATACAAGAGAAAACCCAGGAGGAATTGAAAGTCTATTTCAAAGGGGAGGGGTTCATTCAAACTCCTTTGACTTGTCAGTGTGGGAATTACTAAGGCCACTAGCAATGATAAAGAGGTATCAGACCTTAATTATCAATGCTGGAAATGAAGGAGTCAGATATTATTTTAAAAATAAGGGAATTATAAGGATATTTCATGAATAACTATAAACATAAAATGGATAAGTTAGATGAAACGGGATGATTACCCGAAAACCATAAGCTACCAAAATTCACTCAACTTTAAATAAATAAAATGAAAAGACACTTAATTGTAAAGAAATTGAATTTATAGCTACTAACCCTCAGGAAAGTATTTTCCTGGCCCAGATGCTTCACTTGAAAGATTCTACCTAATACTTAAAGACTTAAAGAAGAAATGCTATCTGTACTCTAAAATTTTTTTGCAGGAAATCATTTCATAAGAACAGCATACTCCAATAGCACAACCCAACAGACAGTATAGAAAGTAAAATATCTTTCACAAACATAGATACATTCTTAATGAAATATTGAATTGAAAGAAGTAACAAACGCAAAGGTTAATAAATGTTAATGAAATGAGGTTTTTTAACTGAGAAAACTTACATGATTCTACAATGGAAAAAATTCAGTGGTCTTCATATATTAACAGTGTAATTTTAAAAAATTATAATATCATAGCAATTTATACAGGAAAACATTTGGTAAAATTCAACATGCCATCACTCTAATAGCTATCAGCAAAATTGGAACTGAAGAAAACATCCCTGAAATAGAAAATCATACTTAATGGTGAAAGATTGAATATTTAAACACTAGAATTGGGAATAAGGAAAGGATGGCCATTTCCACCACTCCCAGGAATACTACAATATCATAAAAGTAATAAAACAATGAGAAATCATGAAACTGACTAAAATTGCCCCATTCACTTAAGACATGCTGTTTATAGAAATTTTTCAAGGAATATACACACAAAAAAAGCCTCTAGGAAATAATAAACAAGTTTTGAAAGGACCCAGAATTCAGAGAAATCACTAAATAATCAATCTATTTCTATATTCTATCAATGTAAAATATGAAAATTTAAATTAAAATGAATATTATAATTAACTACAATCTTAATGAAAAATGATATGCTAAAATAAATATCTAAATGCAATATGTACAGATACTGTAGACTAGAAACTAAAAGATGTTTGATTGAATATATCAAATATCTAAGTTGTGATACATACTGTGTTTATGGACTGCAAGAATAAACATATGAAAGGTGAACTTTTACAATGATCTATACAGTCACAAAATCCAAGTTAAAACACCAGCAGGCTTTCTATAGATCTAAACCAAGTGGTTTTAAACTTACATGACCAAGTTAAAAAAGCTAAAATAGACAAAAAATATTCACAAAGTATAATAAATGTGAATCAATCACACTAACCTATGTTAGGACTTACTCTAGGGTATGATTTTGTGGTATAATGACAGATAAATAAATAGATCAACGGACATATACAGAGAGTTCTATAAACCCATACACATATGGTCATGTGATATTTGACAATGTTATAAAAGCTAGCCAATGGATAAAGAAAAGTACTTTGAAAATTTGATGCGGGAATGTTTTGACATCCGTATGGAAAAAAGGGACCCCTTTTTAAACCAACAATTGTTTATGAAGAAATAAACTCCAAATGCCAATTGTAAAACTGTAAATTAAGAAAAATACAGAAGAAATTCTTTATGAATAAGGTTAGGCAAAATATTCTTAGAAATTCCACCAAAAGAACATTATCGTGCTGGGAAAAAATAATACATTGGTCTTCATTAAAATAAAAATAGTTTTCTGAAGGAAAGAAAAGAAGACTATTAGGCTGGGGGGAAATATTTACACATATCATATACTTGATGAAGGACTTGTGTACAGAATATATAAAGAACACCGAAAACTCCAGAAGAATAAAATAAACAATACAATTAAACATGTACAGACACTTCAACAAAAGGATAAAGGATTTCAAATAAGTACATGAAAAAATACTCAGCAGCACTAGTCATTGTGGAAATGTAAATTTAAACTAACTTGAGAAACCATGGCTAAAATAAAATATAACAACAATACCAAAATATGCTAAGGAGATGTAACAACTGGAAATCTCCTACAATGCCAGTATGAATGTGAAATAGTAAAACCTCTTTTGAAATTTTTTTTCAATTTTTAATAACCTATATTCATCATATGACCCCTGTATTTCACTGTTATGTATTTATATCAGAAAAAATGAAAATTTATGTTAACAAAAAACTATTAATTATATATTTATAATAACTCTATTTATAATCACAAAAATCAGCAGTCAACCCACATGTCCTTCAATTATGAGAAATGGCAAAACAACAGTGGAAATTTCTAGAAAGATGGCATTGGAGTAGGCAGCCAGGGCTCAACTCTCTCACAAAAACAATGGAGAAAGGGCAAAAAGCTGTATGAGGGAATTGCTTTGGGTATCAACAGACCAGGACAGTGCTGCTCAATGATCAGGAGGGCAAGGGACAGAGAGACAAAGAAACCCTAATGACAACCATGAATTACTAAACTCCACACAGCTGGGAAGGGCACCCCTTCCCAACCCTCAAGGTACACAGCCTGGATAAAACCCATGGTCCACTGCAGCTGACTGAGAGGGGAAGAGACATCTTCCTCCCTGGAAAGAGGGAGGATGCAGCAGAAGGCAGAGAATGGTGTCTCTTCAGGGAATTTAGTCAGCAGAGGCTACTTGGAATCTTTGCTCTGGCTGGACCAGAATCATGGACAAACAGAGGTTTTAAGAGACACCTCAAAGAAAAGAATCACCTATGAGTGCCATCTGCTGGCCAGCCATGAAACTGCAAGGAGAAAACCTGCTTTTAAGTCTCTTTTGTCCCATAACCCATGGAGAACATCTGTGCTCCATTAGTGAGCCCAAGTCCCAATGTTGATAACTTAAGTTGGGCAATTTTAAAAACTCAGAATTAGGTGAACCTAAAATCATAGAAGAGATGTGAAACAAAACCACTAGGTAACAGAGAGAAATTGACCATCAGAGTAAGCATATTCAGATGCCTAGACAGCAGTGAAAAATTACAAGCCATACCAAGAAACAGGAAGAGATGGCTTATCCAAAGAAACAACCAAATATGTGAGACACAGGATTTAAGACAACTAATCAATTTTAATCACAGAAATCTCCTAAAGCAATTCAAAGAGTTGAAGGAAAATATGACTAATATAAGGTTATTAAGAAGACACTGGGTAAGCATAAAGTACAATTTGAAAGCATGCAAAGAAAAGTAAGAGAACTTGTGGGAAAGAAGCGCACAATGGATGAGATTAAAAATACCGTGGAAGCAAATGAAGAGTGGAATTCAATTGATGGAAGACAGAATTAATTATTGAGGACAGAACATCTGTACCAGAAAAGACAGGAGAACAGAAAAAGAATGGGAAAAAAGGAACAAGGTCTCAGGGAATTGAATGATACCATGAAACATAAAAATATGTGTGTTATTGGTATATCCTAAAACGGGAAATATTATGTTTGTAGAGTAATCAGTTCCTCTGATTGCATTAAATTCAGTTGAGTGGCTTTTGATTAGATTACCTGTGAAGATTTTGGGCTTTTTGATTCTGCTACATCAGTAAGATGTGACTCAGGTTGAGTCTCCACCTCTTTGTTGGGTCTGATTTAAATCAACTCACATGTGGAGACACACAAGAAGAGAGAGTTCTGTCATTTTTGATCCTGCCATGTGACAGAAAGGAGAAAGCTCAAAGTGCTGAAGCCTTAGGGAGAGATGAGACATTTTGCCTAATAGTTTACTGCTGAGATTCAGAAGAAAGCAGAACAACCAAGAATGATATAGGAGGCCTGGGAAGAAAACAAGTGCTATTCTAGGACAGAGAGGAATTCACTTAAGCATGTAGCCTCAAGAGGCTAGGCCCATGGAGCCTCAGGAGGAAGAGGAAGCCTACAGGGGAAGGCAGAAACTAGCTTGAGATCTCCAACCATCTTGTTTCAACCCATGGCAAAAGACTTTGGAGAGAAAGCAACCATGAGTAGGACTTTTTAAAGCCTTATAACTGTATGTTTTTACCCCAAAAGAATACCCTTTATAAAAACTGAAAGATTTCTGGTACTTGCATTAGCAGCCCTTTGATAGAATAATACAGTCATTAAGAGGTCAATTTTAAGCAAACTTATTTACAGGTTCATACAATCCCAATAAAAATCCTAACATCCTTTTCTGCAGAAATTAAAAAACTTTCAAATTTATTTGGAAGATTAAGGGGCTCCAAATAGCCATACATGTCTTAAAATAGAAAAAGGAAGTTGGAGGACTCTCATTTCCTGACTTTAAAGCAAATTACTTAGCTACAGTGGTAAAAAAAGAGCTTTGTACTAAAACTCTATGAAAGAGAGAGAGATTGAGCATCTGAATAAACTCACCACCCTAATCAGATGCCTAGACATCAGCAAAAAATTACAAGCCATACTAAGAAAATGGAAGAAATGGTTCAAGAAAAGGAATACGTATTAGTCAACCCAAGGGGTGCTGATGCAAAGCACCAGAAATCTGTTGGCTTTTATATAGGGTATTTATTTGGAAGAGAAGCTTATAGTCACAAGGCCCTAAAGAGTCCACATCAAGGTTACTTCCTGACCCAAAGTCTGTTGCCACAAGTTGAAACAAGATGGTGGGTGATGTCTGCAAGGGTTCAGCCTTCCTGTTTCCTCTTAGGGCTCTGTGGTCCCAGCTTCTTCCAGTCTCACCTGTAAGCTCGCATAAGGCTCATCCCTTTTCTAGGGCTCATTTCTTTCCAGGCTCAGTTGCTCTGGTCTCTTCACAAGGTCAGCTGTAACCTGTCAAGCTTATCTCTCTTCTCAGGCCACAGGATCCTCTGTACATCTTCTCTGTGTATCTACTTCCATGTGAGAATTTGTTTTATCCCCACCAAGGGGGTGGGGACCCAACTCTGCATGCTCTAATGACAAAGTCAAATCAAAGCCCTAATCTTAACATAATTTAATCAGACTTCTCAGCTGAATTTAACACAAAGGGTATCATGCTCAGAGAAACAAACCAGTTTATAAATATAATCAATATCTCTTTTGGAATTCATAAATAATATAAAACTGCCTCAGAATATATCAAAGATTCAGAAGAGCTACAGGATTTGAGATAACTAATCAATGAGATGCACACAAATTTCCAAAATCAACTTAATGAATTGAAGGACAATATGGCTAAAGAGATAAAGAATATCAAGAAGACACTGAGCAAGCACAAAGAAGAATTTGAAAACCGGAATGAAAAAGTCACAGAACTCCTGGGAATGAAAGACATCATAGATCAGGTCAAAACCACATTAGATGCATACAACAGCAGACTTGAAATGATGGAAGAAAGAATAAGTCATTCAGAAGACAGAACAGCTGAAATTAAAGACAGAAAATAACAAAGAGAGAAAAGAATGGAAAAAATAGAGCAGAGGTACAGGGAGTTGAATGATAACCTGAAACACAACAACACACATGTCATGGGATTTCCAGAGTGAGAAGAGAAAAGGGGCAGAAAGAGTATTTCAGAAAATAATAGCTGAAAATTTCCCAACTCTTATGAAAGAACTTACATGACCAAGAAACGCAGCATACCACAATCAGAATAAATGTGAAAAGACCTATTCCCAGACACATACTAGAAAGTCAAACAGCAAGGGTAAAGAGAAAATTCTGAGAACAAAAAGAGAAACACAAACCATCATTTACAAGGAATGCCCAGTAAGACTTAGTGTGGATTTTTCATTAGAAATCCAGGAGGCAAGAAGACAGTAGTACGATACAATTAGGATACCAAAAGAGTAGAACTGTCTGCCAAGAATTCTTTATCCAGCACAATTGTCCTTCATATATGAAGGTGAGTTTAAAACATTCACAAACAAATAGAAATGAAGAGAGTTTGTATTAAAGAATCCAACTTTGCAGGAAATATTAAAGGAAGTCTTACAACCCAAAACTAAAAGACAGGAGACAGAGGTTTTAAACAGAGTATTAATGAAAGAATAGCACAAAGAGTAACCAAATGAGTGAAAAGACAGACAAAAACAAGATATGACATAAGAAAACCAAAGAACAAAATGGTGTAAATAAATAATGCACTTACAGTTATATCATTGAATGTGAATGGATTAAACTCCCCAATCAAAAGATACAGGCTGACAGAGCAGATTAAAAAAACAATGAGCCATCCATTTGCTGCTTACAAGATACTCATCTTAGAACCAGGGATACAAATCAGTTTAAAGTGATAGGTTGGAAAAAGATATTTCACAAAAATAATAACCAAAAGAGCAGGAGTAACTATATTAATATTGGACAAAACAGACTTTACATGCAAAAAGTTATAAGAGATACAGAAGGCCATTATATATTAATAAAAGGGAAAATCCACCAGGAAGAATTACAGTCTTTCATATCTGTGCTCCTAACCAGGGTGCCCCAAGATACATGAGAAAAACTCTGGCAAAACTGAAGAGAGAAATAGATGTCTCTACAATAATAGTTGGAGGCTTCAACACACCACTCACATCATTAGAACCACTAGAGAAAAGATCAACAAGGAAATAGAGAACTTGAACAATATGATAAGCTTGACACATATAGAGAACATTGCACCCTAACTCAGCAGGTTATATTATACATTATTCTCAAGTGCTTATGGATCTTTCTCCAAGATAAACCACATGTTTGGTCACAACACAGCTCTCAATAAATATAAAAATATTGAAATTATACAAAGCACCTTCACAGATCATAATGGAAGGAAACTGGAAATCAATAGTAGACAGGAAAGAGGTAAATTTGCAAATGTGTTTAGGCTAAACAATACACTCCTAAATAATCAGTGGGTCAAAGAAGAATTTGCAAATGAAATCAGTAAATATATTGAGATGAATGGAAAGGAGAACACAGCTTATTAAAACTTATGGGATACAGCAAAGGCAGTCTTGAGAGGAAAATTTATAAATACCTATATCATAAAAGAAAAAAGAGCTAAAATCAAGATCTAACTGAACAGCTGGAGAAACTGGAAAAAGAATAGCAAACCATCCCCAAAGCAAGCAGAAGGAAAGAAATAATAAAAATTAAAGCAGAAATAAATGAAATTGAGAAAAAAACAGAGAAACAAAACCAAAAGCTGTCTCTTTGGAAGATCAATAAAATTGACAAATCTTTAGCTAGACTAATAAAGAAAAAAAGAGAGAAGAGACAAATAAATAAAGCCAGAAATGAAAGGATAATGTTATGACTGACGCTACAGAATTAAAAAGGATAATAAAAGGATATTACAAGAAACTGTATGCCAACAAATTTTACATCCTATATGAAATGGACAAATTCTTAGAAATGAGCAAACAACCCGCACTGACACTACAAGAAATACAAGAACTTAAGAAAACAATCACATTTAAAGAGATTGAAACAATCATCAAAAATCTCCCAACAAAGAAAACTCTAGGACCAGATGGCCTGACAGGTTAATTCTACCACACTATTTGAGAGGAATTAACACCAATCCTGTTTAAACTCTTCCAAATAATTGAAGAGGAGGGAGAATTACAAAACACATTTTATGAAGCCAACATAACCCTAATACCAAAGCCAGATAAAGACACTACAAGAAAAGAAAATTACAGTTCAATCTCTCTAAAGAACATCGATGCAAAAATTCTCAGCAAAATACTTGCAAGTAGAATCCAACAGGATATTAAAAGACTTATACATCATGACCAAGTGGGATTTATTCCTGGTATGCAAGGCTAGTTCAACATAAGAGCATCAATCAATGTAATATACCCTGTAATATATCACAGGGGAACATGATCATCTAAATTGATGCAGTAAAGGCATTCAACAAAATCCAGCATCCTTTCTTGATAAAAACACTTCAAAAGATAGAAATAGAAGGAAAATTCCTCAATATGATAAAAGCTATGTATGAAAAACCCACAGCCAACATCGTACTCAACGGGGAAAGGTTGAAAGCTTTCCATCTAAGATCAGGAACAAGACAAGGAAGCTCACGCTAATCATTGTTATTCAACATTATGCTAGAAGGTCTAGCTACAGCAATTAGATAAGGCAAAAAAATAAATAAATAAAAGGCATCCAAATAGGAAAAAAGGAAGTAAAACTCCATGTGTGAATGACACGATCCTATATTTAGAAAAATCTGAAAAGTTACTTGAGCTAATGAACTAGATCAGCAAAGTGGCAGGATACAAGATCAATATGCAAAAATCAGTAATGTTTCTATACATTAGTACTGAACAATCTGAGGAGGAAATCAGGGAAAAAATTCCATCTACAATAGGAACAAAAAGACTCAAACACCTAGTAATTAATTTAACCAAAGAAGTACAGGACATATATGCAAAAAACTACAAAACAGTGCTAAAAGAAATCAATGAAGACCTAAGCAAATAGAAATACATTCTGTGTTCATGGATTGGAAAACTAAATATTGTGAAAATGTCAATCCTACCCACACTGATTTACTGATTAAATGCAATACCAATCAAGATTCCAACAGTCTACTTTACAGAGATAGAAAAGGAAATTACCAAATACATTTGGAGAGAAAGTGCCTCCTAATAGCCAAAAACATTCTAAACAAAAAGAGTGATGTAGGAGGAATTTCATTGCCTGAACTTGAAACATATTACAAAACTACAGTGGTCAAAACAGAATGGTATTGGCATAAAGGTAGGCACATCGATCAGTAGAATAGAGTCCAGAAATAAACCCTCAGCTCTATGGCCATCTGGCTTTTGACAAACCTACAAAGTCAATGTTAATGGGACAAAAAATTCTCTTCAACAAATAGTGCTGGGAGAACTGACTATCCATAACCAACAGAGTAAAAGAGGACTGCTATTCTGAGTCACTATACAAGAATCATCTCAAAATAGATCAAAGACCTAAATATAAAAGCTAGGACCATGAAGCTGCTAGAAGAAAATGTGGGAAAACATCTTAAAGACCTTAAGGTGGTGGTGGTTTCTTGGACCTTACACCCAAAGCATGAACAACAAAAGAAAAAATAGATAAATGAGACCTCCTCAAAATTAAACACTTTTGTAACACACAGGACTTTGTCAAAATGGTGAAAAGGCAGCTGACTCAATGGGAGAAAATATTTGGAAATCACAGGTCCGATAATGGTTTAATATCCATGATATATAAAGAGATGCTACAACTCAACAGTAAAAAGACAAATGACTTGATAGGAAATGGGCAAAAGATTTGAATAGACATTTGTCCAAAGAAGAA
>JAQZBX010049639.1:0-19868 GCA_029593785.1 Cabassous unicinctus
CCCCTTGCTGCGAGGTCTCGCCGCATCAGCCCACGGCGCCGCGCAAGCCGGCCTGCCCTCACAAGGAGGTCCCGGGAAGCGAACCCGGGGCCTCTCATATGGTAAACGGGTGCTCTATCCATTGCGCCACACCTGCTTCCTGCCGTGAAGTTGCTGCATCAGCCCACCGCACTGCTCAGGCCGGCGTGCCCTCACAAGGAGGCCTCGGGACGCGAACCCGGGCCTCCCATATGGTAAACGGGGGCTCTATCTACTGAGCCACACCCGCTTCCCTACTTTACAGAATTAGAAAAGGCAATTACCAAATTCATTTGGAAAGGAAAGTGCACCCAAATAGCCAAAAGCATTCTAAAAAAAAAAGTGACATGGGAGGAATTTCACTGCCTGACCTTGAAACATATTACAAAGCTACAGTGGTCAAAACAGCATGGTAGGGAAGCAGGTGTGGCTCAATCGATAGAGCTCCCGTTTACCATATGGGAGGTATGTGAGGGCAGGCCAGCGCAGTGGGCTGATGCAGCAAGACCTCGCAGCAAGGGGGAGATAAACAGACACAGAAAAAACACACAGCAAATGGACACAGCAAACACAAGCAGCAAGGGGGGGGGATAAATAAATAAACAAATCTTAAAAACAAACAAACAAAAAAAAAAAAAAACAGCATGGTACTGGCATAAAGATAGACACAAAATTGAGAATCCAGAAATAAACCCTTACCTCTATGGTCAATTGGTTTTTGACAACCCTGCCAAGTCCATACTAACGGGAAAAAAAGTCTCTTCAACAAATGGTGTTGGGAGAACTGGATATCTATAACCAAAAGAATGAAAGAGGACCCCTAACTCACCCCCTATACAAGAATCAACTCAAAATGTATCAAAGATCTAAATATAAAAGCCAGGACCATAAAACTACTAGAAGAAAATGTAAGGAAACATCTTCAAGACCTTGTAGTAGGTGGTGGTTTCTTGGATCTTACACCCAAAACATGTGCAACAAAAGGAAAAATAGATAAATGGGAACTCCTCAAAATTAAACACTTTTGCACATCACAGGACTTTATCAAAAGGGTGAAAAGGCAGCTGACTCAATGGAAGAAAATAATTGGCAATCACATATCCAATAAGGGTTTAATATCCAGGATATATAAAGAGATGTTACAACTCAACAATAAAAAGACAAACGACCCAATTTAAAAATGGGCAAAAGACTTGAATAGACATTTGTCCAAAGAAGAAATACAAATGGCAAAAAAAACACATGAAGAAATGCTCAACATCACTAATGATTAGGGAAATGCAAATCAAAACTACAAGATATCATTTCATACCTATCAGAATGCCCACTATTAAAAAGACAGAGAACTATAAGTGCTGGAGAGGATGTGGAGAGATAGGAACACTTATTCACTGTTGGTGGGAATGCAGAATGGTACAGCCACTGTGGAGGACTGTTTGGCAGTTCCTAAAGAAGCTGAATATAGACTTGCCACGTGACCCTGCAATATAACTACTGGGTATATATCCAGAAGAAGTGAGAGCAGAGACACAGACATCTGTACACCTATGTTCATAGCGACATTATTCACGATTGCCAAAAGTTGGAAACAACCCAGGTGTCCATCAACAGATGAATGGATAAACAAACTGTGGTCTATTCACACGATGGAATATTATGCAGCTGTAAGAAGACATGAAGTTGTAAAGCATATGACAACATGGAAGAACGTGGAGGACATTATGTTGAGTGAAGCAAGCCAGACACAAAATGTATGATTGTGTTACTATGAACCAAAAATATTGTGTAACATATTGTATGATGAAAAAAATTTTTTATATGTATCAGTACATTTAATTGAGAAATATATGTTTTGATTCAACTACATGTGTTTTCTTTTTATTTTTTAATTATTGTTTATATTTTCAATTATTGAATGTACAAAATAAAGTTAAACAATTTTTTAAAAATCTTTGGACTCCCACACGTTACTTGTACACTGAGGGAACTTGAAAAATGTTTCTTTGAATGAGGGAAAAAAACAGGTTGCAATCCCTTTCTTTAGGAAGCTTACCAAATTACAGCCATGGCTAGCTTTTGATTTTCTGATCTGGGCCAGATCCTAGGCTAAGAGCTTGACGTTTTAAATTTCATAAGGATCCTATGAGGTAGGTACGATTACTATTCCTCTTTTACCAAAGAGAAAATGTGGTGAAGCCCAGTTTTAAATTCAGTCTGATTCCAGAGCTATGTCTTAATATCTTAAGCACTATGTTCTAAAGTAGCATCTATATATATATTATATATACGCACACACACATACATACATACACATACATATGAGTGTGTGTATGTATGTGTATATGAAAAAGGACAAGGTAGGGCAAGACAACACATAACTAAGAGGCTAGAAAGCTGGTAATGAATATAGGGCCATGGCTCCATATATGCCTCATCATTTAACTTTTTTTCCTCTCCATATTGACATCTATGAAAACAAGAGTTTTAGGTCTGGCACTGTGGTCCCAGATGTTGTATGTGAAAATCAATAACATTACGGATGCTACAAATATGGGGTATAAATGGTATTTCTAGAGTTCAGAGGTGGGAAAAATCACTGTTGGCCAATACCAACGCGTGCCACCCACCTCCAGGCATTCTAATTGAACCGGTATGGGGTGTGACCCATGGTTAAGAACCCCTGTTCCAGAGGGAGCAGAGTAAACCTTGTACACATATTCAGATGCATGTATGTCTGTGCCAATCTGTCTAGCGGCAGCCTGAAGGACTGAACTAGGACACTTATCACAGACCATCAGAATTTGCCCTGCACTTAGAGGTGGCTTGCAGGTCAGCTAAAATACTATAGGAGAATGGTCAAATCACAGATGCCTGTGGCGAGGTTAGCCAGCTTTGGGTATAATATCTGGAACTGTGAAGACACTCAGATCCATGTAAACATGGGAAGTATTAAGGCCATGAAGGCATAGCCAGAACAAGATGCGTGCTCAGAAAAGATCAGAGAGGACCCTACACTTTCACCTCAGGCTGTTTTTTAAACCCATTGTTAGAACAGCTTAAGCTCTGAAGGAGAGCATTCACACAGGGCAATGTGCAAAGACTCAGAAAGGATTTTCTTTTCTTTTCCATAGTTCCTGGCATTCAAGGAAATCTCTGTCATAATAATAGCTAGAGACAAGCTTAAGGAACAGATACCTCAGTGACTAAATTCCTGTGGATTCAATAGTTTCACTTCTACAAAGTAAGCCAAAGGAAATAAGAGATGCAACAAAGGGATAGTTTTTGCTACTGGGGGGTGGGGAGCGGGGAGGGGAGGGGATTACCTCATCTAACAAAGAGGGGAATAGTTAAATAAATCATATTCACTCATTTGAAGCACTATTAAAACACTATAAAAAATCAAGTTTTCAGGAAATATTTGACATGGAGAAATGCTCCCTGTTTTGTAAAATGCACAATAAAATGTTAAAGTGATAAATTTATTTTAAAAACAACAGTGGGCTATTTCCAAATGGTAGAATTAATGAAGCTATTTTCTTCACTGCAACTTTTCAGTATTTTCTGAATTTTCTACCAGGGGTGCATACAGCTGTTAAAATTAGGTGGACAAAAATTAGTGTTAAATCAATGAAGAGATTGGTCCAAATGATTTGGGTCCTGGGCTGCTCTAACTTTGATCTTGGAATCCATTCTCCTAATATCCAGACTGTCTGCAACTTAAAGACTTATAAACCATGTTAAAAATACCAACATAAGACATATACTCCAACAAAAACTTTATAGAACTATAATATGTTTTTAATTATTAAAAAGTTCAAGTCCAATGAGCTACAGCAATAAGTTCCTTGGAATCAGAGCTTGTGTCTTTCAGCATTCAGCCCTTGATATTTAATGGTTACTCATTGTTTAATAAATGACCATTTCAGTTATTGCCTGACTACAGAAGTTAACTGCTGAAGGAAGAGAATTCATGGTGTCTACTAAGGAAAAGAGAAAATGCCTTATGATCCAATGCATGATTTTCCTCCCAAAGTCCTACAAGTTTTCTGAAGGGCACACAAGATCTAGGTCCTAGCCGTAACTGGTTACTAGCTGGCTGGGAACCATGGATTTTGAACCTCGTTTACTCCTCCTATGAAGTAAAGGGGTGAGGGGGGAGTCCGTCACTGGGACTGACATTCGACAAAAAGGTTACTTCTACTTCACTTTCACAGGAGTCCAGGGAAGCCTGCATCAGTCAGCTACAAAACCAGGACGGGCGGGAAAATACCGCGGCGGGATGCAGCCCAGAATGGCTTTAGAACATTCAGATTTGGTTCAGTCCTAAGCTCCCCGGCTTCCATCCCGGGCCACCCCCGCGAGGACCCAGGGTGGCGGGATACGACTGAGTCTCTCTCAGCAGAGGAAGGGTTCCCGCGGCCCCTCCCCTCATTCGGAGGGGTTCCAGCCCCTAGGCCGAGCGATCGCCCGCTTCCCGGAAGCCCGGCCTCCCCCAAGGACCCCTTGCGCGCGGCCGCCCTCACCCGGGACTCACCAGGGGTCCGGGGCCATGGTGCACTCTCCGCCGGCTCTTCGGACACTTCCTGCTCGCTGCAGCTGACTACGGCGGCCCGCGCGGCTCAGACCCAGCGGTTCGGCCCGTTTGCGCCTGGAGCCGAGTAAATTCACTGCACTAGTGCCTAACAACCATGATAAAGAAGGGAAAGCGCTCCTCGGGGTAACAGAAGGCTGTAGGAATCTGCACCCACTGAGACACAAACTACTGAGCGCAATGAAAATAAAATTGCTGTTGAACCGAATGTAACAGTTTTCCCACAAAGGTAAGGCGCCTCTGTAAGTGACTTAAAATGTTATCCTGCTTCAGACAAGGGGCCCAAAGAATTATCAAGTATGTATTATTTTATAGCATCCTGCCTATCGAGGCCCATTAAATGCTTGACTATACAGTTAGTTAGCAAGAAGGTGACATGGGAGGCGGAGAAGTAAGTTCTGTGCATTTAATTCTTCCTAAATTTCTAGAGTCTAACAGCAAAGAAAAAGGAGCACTCTATTTGCAAGGGGGCAAATGAGCTCCGCAGGCTGCGTGTTAGCGCAGGCGTGGACCCGGTGCGCATGCGCACGTCTGTTACCATAACGACCAGAAGACGCTGCACCCGCTGGGAGACCAAGAGACAAGTGAGCGGATGATGAATAACCGCGTGATGGATGTCCAAGCTTCGCCCGAGGCGGAGGTGGCGGAGCTGGAGCTTGAGGCCGTGATCGGCTTCAACGGTGAGGCCTCGAATATTCTTTGGCCGAGTGTTGTAGGAACCCTGAGGACGTGTAGTTCAAATAGGGACAGTGAGATACCGGGACAGGGGTGTAGGGGGACCTAAATGGCAGCGGGGACACCTCGCTTCCAGCCTTAGAAAGTGGTATGGAAGCCACTCGTAGCACCCAAGAAGGACTAAATGCCTCGCGGGCATTGACCCTTGCCGAAGAGCGAATGAGGAGACATCCTTCTTGTGATCCTTCTCTCACCGGGTCAGCCTACCCTGGCACCAGGCCCCTCCCCTACCACCAGATGCTGTCTGTCTGTGTTGGCCTCTGGGACCAACTAACAAATCTCTTCTAAAATCCCAGCTGATGTACTAATGAGAAAGGCCTGGGGAGGGAATGTGTGTTTGAGCAACCGCTTTAGGGGATGATCTTGGTCTTCTAACTGGAAAGAAGGATCTAATAGTGAGGATTTCAGACCACCTTAGAAGGGGAAAGGGACACCACGGGAAGCTCAGAGGGGAAAGTTGTTTCTGTCAGAGGAGACCTTGCTGCTCAGCTCAAATCTTATTTGTGACTGGTTATTGTTTTGAACATTAAGAGGAAAAATGCTGAGTTTTTTGTTTTGTTTTGATTTTTTGGAGGGATGCAAAAAGTAATGTATTAAACTTTAGAGAAAGCAAGCCATTTTTTTTTAAGTGCATCACGATGCCTGAAAGCTTTAAAATTATAATAACGTAGGATGCAGAACAATCAATGACTGAAATTTTAAGCATAGTCCAGGACATGGCGCTTGTCTCTCACCTTTGTTTTACTTTGACAGTGTCTGATAGAACGCCAGCACCTAATACATCAGCATTATTGCCCTCTCTCGAGCTGGTTACAAGACCATTTGTAAAGATAGTGAGTGGCCTGCAGTGAGCGCTATGTGTAACTGGTGAGGCAGTGTGGAGCCTCACACCTACAGCTCTGCAACTGAATTCTAGGTTTCCTAGAGCTCTAAGAGTAAATATATGGTAATTTGTATCCCATGTCTTCCATGGCAAATACTAAACATCTTTGCCTTTTAGAAAGGCCCAACTCAATTGGATTGTGTTTTACCTTGTTGTTTTTGTGACAACTGATATTCTTCTTTCATATAGTCAAATATACATTTATTTAGAAAAACTAAATAGCCAAATAGTAAGCTATATGCTTAGAATACAAGCATAAATGCACGGCCATACTTTGAAAGATGAGTTTAGTAAATTCGGAAAACACAGTGAAACAAGAACAACAATTTAAAAAATCAACCATAATTACCCTTTTCAAAGATATCACTCTTAATCTTTTGGTGAGATCTTCCATATATACACTTACATATAAAAGTGTTTTTTAATAAAAGTGCACTCATGCTGTATATATTCTCTTATAACCAGATCTTTTTTCACTTAACAATATGCCATGCAAATCTTTCCTTAGTAATAAATATACTCCACACCATAATTTTAATTACTATTTTATTATATTATTCTATTGCATGGACAAGTCATAATTTACTTTAAAATACCCTGTTGGGGAGCAGATATAGCTCAAGTGATTGAGCACCTGCTTCCCACATATGAGGTCATGGGTTCAATCCCGGGTACCTCCTAAAAACAAACAAATAAACAAAACACCCAACTCTCATTGGGGGAGCAGATGTAGCTCAGGGGAGCAGATGTAGCTCAGTGGTTGAGCACCTGCTTCCCATGTACAAGGTCCTGGGTTCAATCCCCCTAAAAAACAACAACAACAAAAACAAAAAGCCTGTTATTAATAATTTAGCATAATTTTCTTTTTTTGCATTTATTTTAAAATGCTACAAAGTCCATCTGGATAGCTAAATCTTTTAACTTTTTTCCTTAGAGTGGTGTCTGATTGGGGGTTGGCAGATAGCTCAGTGTGGCTTCAGTGTCAGGAACTGGCAGAGTAATGCTGGAAAGGGTGCCTGAGGGTTGATTTTGGATGCTTTAAATAGCAGGTTATTGAGTTCATATTTCACATGGAAACAAATGAGAAGAAGCAGCACGGGCTTTTTATCATTGCAACTCTAGCACCCGTCATATTTTTTTATTATAGTTTATGAATTTTAACTCTGGAGAGTATATAACTGTACTTGACTCTTCTAGGTATTGTATTTTGCCAGGAATCAATTATTTAAGCAAATAAAGTAGAGTTATGTCAATTATGAGAACTTTCTGTAAAGTGTTTGTTATAAAGAGTTTGGTACTGATATAAGAATAGTCACATGTATCAATTGACTGGAGCAGATAGCCCATGATTTTCCTATTATGCAAAGTGTGCTTACAAATTATAAAAAAACAACCACAACCAAATTGGTCAGGGGTCTGTGAGCTATAGCCTGTGGGCCAAATTTGGCCCACTGCCTGTTTTTGTAAATAAAGTTTTATTGGAACATGGCCATGCCCATTCCTTTATGTGTTGTCTACAGCTGCTTTTACACAATAACAGCAGAGCTAAGTAGTTGCAACAGAGACCCTATGTCCCACAAAGCCTAAAATATTTACTCTCTGGCCTTTTCGAAATAGACACTTGTCTGAAATAGACACTTGGCAAAGAAATATAAATAGTTACTGGTTCAAAATACTAATTAAAACAATGACGTTTTTAACTTTTCAGGTTGTTAAAGTCTAAAAATACAGATAATAGTAAGATGAAAATAAGAAATGGTTCTCAGTTGCTATTAACAGAATAAATTTTACCACCTTTTTGAAGGACAGTTTTGTAGTATCTATTACAAGTTTTAATAGGGATAACCTTGGAGCTTTTAAGAACTCAATTCAAGTTTTCAGAAGAGTATGTGCAATGAAGTTCACTGTGACATTGTGTATAATAGCCCAATTACTGGAGAAGACAATCCAAATGTCCATTGGTAGAAAATGGGTTTTAAAAAGTATAGTCTAGGGAAGCGGATGTGGCTCAATCGATAGGGCTCCCGTTTACCATATGGGAGGCACCGGGTTCACTTCCCGGGGCCTCCTGGTGAAGGCAAGCCAGCCCGCGTGGCACGGTGAGCTGATGCAGCAGGACGACCCAACAAAGGGAGACAAGCAGACACAGAAAAACACACAGCAATGGACACAGCGAGCACAAGCAGCAGGGGAGGATAAATAAGTAAATAAATAAATAAAATCTTTAAAAAAAAAAAATTCTGTTTAAAAAAAAAAAAGTATAGTCTCTTTTACAACAAAATACTATATGACCCTTAAGAAAAATGAGATGTATATATATAGAATAACAAGGAAAATGTCAAAGATATATTAAGTGTAAAATGCAATTTGCCAAACAGTATGTACGGTATGAGCCTATTAGGGTTTTTAAAAAGTGTGTGTGTTTGTGTTTATGTGTGTGTGTGTGCGTGAGAGAGAGGGAATAGAGAAGGAAAGACTATTCATTGTAGTGAACATGTATCATTTTGGCTACTTAACATCTGAATATCCTTCTATTTTGAGGAGAATCCCAAGAGAGGTAAGAATTGGTTCTATTGCCTTGGATTCAGGCTTAACAGAGCAGACATTGGCTCTCCTAACTCCTTGCAGCCAATTCAGAGACATGTGACATAATAGGCTCAGTCAATCAGATATTCCGTCTCAGTATTTCCACTCTTTAAAAAAAAAAAAAGCATCATGTTTACAAAATAACATTTCCCATTTTAGCCACTTTCACGAATACAATTCAGTGGTATCAGCTACATTCACAATGTTGTGCCACCATCATCACCATCCATAACCAAAACTTTTCCATCACCCCAAAGAGAAACTCTATAGGAAGCAGGGACACTCCTATATGCATAAATGGGTAAATTCCTAAGGCCAAATGGTGCATGCCCAAAACAAAACACATGTCCAGAATGGACCAGGGAGGACCCTACACTTTGGCCTAGAGACATTCTCTAAACTGATGGTATAGATAAGCCCTAAAAGAGAGCAGTGAGCAAAGACTGGGAAAGGTGTTTTCTTTCCTCCCTCCCTCCCTCTCTCCCTCCCTCTCTCCCTTCCTTCCTTCCTTCCTTTCTTTCTCTCCTCCTCCTCCTCCTCTTCCTCCTCCTCCTCCTCCTTCTCCTCCTTTTCCTCCTCTTTCGTTAGCTCCTGGCATTCAAGGAAAACTCTGTCATAACACTAGTTGTATACAAGCCTAAGGAGCAGATGCCACAGAGTCTAAATTCCAGTGTTAACACATTAAAATATCAAAATGTCCAGGTTTCAACAAAAGGTCACAAAACATACAAAGAAACAGGAAGTGATATTGCAGGCAAAGGAGAATATTAAAGCACTAGAAACCATCAATGAACTCTGTATTTTATGCATGATTTTTCTGTAAAATGACAACATCACTAACAAAAACATGAGAAAAGAAATCATCAATGAGGAAGACTAGACCTATGACATATGAAACAAAGACTTTTTAAAAATGGAACTGAATATGCTCAAAGAGCTAAAGGACAAAGAATTAAAGGAAATCAGGAAAATGATAGATGAACACAAAGAGAACATTAATAAAGATATGGAAATTATGAAAAGGAACCAAACAGAGCTGAAGACCTGTTTGGTCACCAGAGGGGTTCAACAGTAGATTGGAGCTGGCAAAAGAAAGAAATCAGTGAACTTGAGATAGGACAATTGAAATCATTCAATCTGAGCAACAAAAAGAAGAAAGAATGAAGAAAAGTGAACAGAGCCTGGAACTTGTGGGATACCATCAAGCTTACCAATATATGCATTGTGGGAATCACAGAAGGAGAAGAAAGAGACATTCAAATTTAATGAAAGACATGAAGATACACATCCAAGACACTCAACAAACTTCAAACAGGATAAACTCAAATAAACCCATGCTTATAATCAAATGTCAAAGATACAGAGAGCATTCTGAAAGCCCCAAGGGAGAAGCAACATGCCACATGAAAGGGAGCCTCAATAAGATTAAGTGCTGATTTCTTATCAGAAACCATAGAAGCAAGAAAGCAGTAAGATGATGTATTTAAAGTCCTGAAAGTAAGAAATTGCCAATTAAGAATTTTATACCCAGCAACTCTATCTTTTTAAAAATATGGGAGGGATTAAGACATTCCTAGGAAAACAAGCGCTAAGTTCAACAACACTAACCAGCCCTACAACAGATGCTAAAGAGAGTTCTGCAGGTTGAAAGGAAAGGACGACAGACACCAGATCAAAGCTGCATAAAGAAATAAAGATCTCTGGTGAGGGTAATGACATGGGTAAATAGAAATGCCAATATTATTGTGTTTTAGGTTTGTAACTCCACTTTTTACTTCCTACAGGATCTAAAAGGCAAATGTATAAAATGTAATGATAAATTAGTGGTTTGGGACTCATGTATAAACATGTAATTTGTGATAAGAAGTACATAAGTAATTCTTTGATAGATTAATGTCAAAGCAAAAAGATTATTATAGGTTTAGGATGTTAAATTTAAGCCCCATGTTAACTACAAAGAAAATATCAGAGAATATGCGTGCTCAAGAGACAGAAATTAGAGTACAGGTTGACAGGGGCAGGGGGTATGGAGAGTTAATGCATAATGGGTGTAGGGTTTCTGTTTGGGGAGAAGGGAAAGTTTTAGTAATCAAAGATGGTGAGGGTACCTCAATATCATTAATATGATTAATCTCTTTGAATGGTATGCTTGGGAGTGGTTGAGATGGGAAAATTTATGTATCTATGTTTCTACAATTTAAAAAAGGGAGGGGCAACTAAAGAGATAATGACAATTAAACAAATTACATGATCCTGGATAGGGTCTAGCGAGGGAGGAGAAGTGGCCCAAAAGGACATTATTGGGACATATGAAAAAATTGGAATATAGACTGTAAGCTTTATATCAATGTTAAATTTCCTGAACTTGATAACTGCACTTAAGGTGGTTACAATAGTGAATATCCTTGTTCTTAGGAAATGTACATGGGAGGATTAAGTGTTCAAAGAACATGATGTATAACCTAGGCTTAATCAGAAAATAGACTGTTAGAGAGACAGATAGATACATAGATAGCTTGTTAGATGGATGGATGGATGGAAATACTTTTGAAAGTATCTCAAAATAAAAAGTTAAAGTTAAAAATTAAGAGCTGAAGAAATAAACACCTACTTGTTAACATGGTTATCCCTGGGCAGAGGGTATTACTTTCTTTAATAGTATTTTTAAAGAAATACTATTAAAGAAAAGCATTTTTACTTTCTTTCTTTTATTTTTATCAAAATATTTCAACCCTGTAAAAATTAGAGAGAATGCTGTAATACATATCCAGGTACCCAGAATTAACAAATGTTGATAATTTTCGTTGAGTTAATTTTTTTCAGAAAGGAATACATAGAGTTCAAATCCCCTCTCCTATCTGACTTCCCTTTCTCCCTCTCTAGAGGCAACCACCAACCTGAAGTTGATGTGTACCCTTCATAGCTATGTTTTAAAATTGTGATGTATATATGTTTCTAGTATAGAAAATACATGCATACATCAAATATACTATAGCTTATTTACTACTTATAAACAATTTATAGTATAAATTGCATGTTTGTAAATTATACTTAAATAGTGTCATACTGTGCACATTTTGAAACCTGCATTTTTTTAACCCAATATTATTTTTGTAATCTGATCATGTCAATTCATATTAGTTTAATTCATTTATTTTAACTCCACTACTATGTTCCTTTGTGTATTAGTTATCTATTCCCCTATTGATGGGCATTTATTTGTTTGCAGCTTTTTCGTTGATACTAACAATGCCACAGTGACCCATGAGCACAATTGCAAGTAATTTTTTTTCTATTTTGTACATGACCTATGGGCACAATTGCAAGTAATTTTTTTTCCATTTTGAAAAAAATTTTTATTGAAGTGTATCATTCATACATGAACATATATAAACAATAAGTATATAGTAAAAGTTGTGAACTTACATAACATCATACACACTTGAATAACATCATACAGGGCTCCCATACATCACCCTACCACCATATCTTGCATTGTTATGAAACATTTGTAACAAGTTATGGTCGAAGTATTACTACTAACTATAGTCAATATCTTAAATTTGGTGTGTTTTTCCCCCAACCCACCCTATTTTTTTGTTGTTGTTGTTCATAAACCATACAATTTATCTAAAGTATACAATCAATGCCATTTGGTATAATCACAGAGTTGTGCATTCATCACTTTAATCGATATTAGAGCATTTTCATTACTCCAAAAAAAGACAAAAACAACAAAAAACAAACCACTATCATACTCATATGTTAGCGTTACTAATTACAAATCCTATGATGTGTTTTCACCATTTCTAGTCATTTCCAAACATTTCCAAACAACTTTTTACCAATTCTGCACAGATTAAAACTCAGCTTTCCATTCTTTAACCACATTCTATCCTCTGGTGACTTAATAACACCATGAGTTTGCTCATTATATTTAGTTCATAATAGCAAATTCATAAAATATTTGTCCTTTTGTGCTTGGCTTGTTACACTCAACATAATGTCCTCGAGGTTCATCCATGTTGTCATATGCTTCACAGCTTCATTTCTTCTTACAGCTGAATAATATTCTATCATGTATATATACTACAGTTTGTTTATTGATTTAGTCAGTTGATGGACACCTGGGTTGTTTCCATCTTTTGACAATTGTGAATAATGTCATTATAAACATTGATAAGCAGATGTCTGTGTACCTGCTCTCAGATATTCTGGGTATATACCTAGTAGTGGTATTACCAGGTCACATGGTAGATCTATATCTAACTTCCTTTTCCACAGTGGCTGTACCATTCTACATTCCCACCAGCAGTGAATAAGCATTCCTCTCTCTCCACATCCTCTCCAACACTTGTAGTTTTCTGTTTTGTTAATAGTGGCCATTCTAGTAGGTCTGAAATAATATCTCATTGTAGCTTTGTTTTTGTTTCTGTTTTTGTTTTAAAGATTTATTTATTTTATTTATTTATCCCCCCCTTGCTGCTTGTGCTGCTGTGTCCATTCGCTGTGTGTCTTCTCTGTGTCTGCTTATCTCCCCCTTGCTGTGAGGTCTTGCCGCATCAGCCCACGGAGCCAGCCTGCCCTCACAAGGAGGCCCCGGGAAGCGAACCCAGGGCCTCTCATATGGTAAACGGGTGCGCTATCCATTGCGCCACACCCACTTCCTGCCATGAGGTTGCTGCATCAGCCCACCAAACCGCTCAGGCCGGCGTGCCCTCACAAGGAGGCCTTGGGATGCGAACCCAGGGCCTCCCATATGGTAAACGGGGGCTCTATCCACTGAGCCACACCCGCTTCCTCATTGTAGCTTTGATTTGCATTTCCCAAATAGCCAGTGATGCTGTGTTTTTTTAACATTTGTATTTCTTTTTTGGAAAAATGTCTATTCAGGTCTTTTGCCCATTTTTTTTAATCAGGTCATTTTTCTTTTTATTTTGAGTTGTAGGATCTCTTCATACATCATGGATATTAGACCCTTATTGGATGTGTAGTTTCCAAATATTTTCTCCTATTTAGTAGGCTGCCTTTTTACCCTCTTCACAAAGTCCTTTAGGTGCAGAAATGTTTAATTTTGAGGAGATCCCATTTATCTTTTTTTTCTTTTGTTGATCGTGCTTTGGGTGTAAGGTTTAAGAGACCCAAACCTGCTACAAGATCTTATAGATGTTTCCCTGCATTATCTTCTAGAAGTTTTATGGTCCTGGCTTTTATGTTGAGGTCTTTAATCCATTTTGAGATGATTCTTGTTTAGGGAGTAAGATTGGGGTCCTCTTTCATTCATTGGTTAGGGATACCCAGGTCTCCCAGCACCATTTGTTGAAGATACTGTTCTGTCCCAGAAAAATGGACTTGGTAGGCTTATCAAAAATCAGTTGACCATAGAGGTGCGAGTCAATTTCCGAATTTTAAATTCAATTCCATTGATAAGTGTGTCTTCTTTATGCCAATACCATGCTGTTTTGATCACTGTAGCTTTATAATACACTTCAAGGTCAGGAAGCCTGAGTCCTCTGACTTCGCTCTTCATTTTTAGATGTTTTTAGTTATTGGGACCCTTTTCCCTTCCAAATAAATTTGTTAATTGACCTTCCTATTTCTGTAAAGTAGGCTATTGGTATTTTAACTGGAATTGCATTGAATCTATAAATCAGTTTAGGTAGAATTGACATCTTCACAATGTTTAGTCTTCCAATCCATGAACACAGAATGTCCTTCCATTTGTTTGGGTCTCCTTTGATTTCTTTTAGCAGTGTTTTGTAGTTTTCTGAATACAGATCCTTTACATTCCTGGTTAAATTAATTCCTAGATATTTGAGTCTTTTTGTTGCTATTGTAAATAGAATTTTTTTCTTGATTTCCTCCTCAGCTTGCACATGACTGGGGTTTAGAAACACTACTGCTTTTTGTGAGTTGATCTTGTATCCTGCCACTTTGCTGAACTCATTTATTAATTCTAATAGCTTTGTTGTAGCTATTTCTGAATTTTCTAAATATAGGATCATATCATCTGTGAATAGTGAGAGTTTTGCTTCCTCTTTTCCACTTTGGATGCCTTTTACTTCTTTTTCTTGCCTAATTGCTATAGGTAGAAGTTCTAGCACAATGTTGAATAACAGTGGTGACAGTGGGCATCCTTGTCTTGTTCCTGATCTTAGGGGGAAAACTTTGACCTCTCCCCATTGAGTATGATGTTGGCTGCGGGAGTTTCATATATGCCTTTTATCATTTTGGGGAACTTTCCTTCTATACTTATCTTTTGAAGTATCAAGAAAGGATGCTGGATTTTGTAAAATGCCTTTTCTGCTTCAATCAAGATGACCATCTGTTTTTTTTCCCTTCGATCTGTTAATGTGTATTAAGTTAATTGATTTTCTATGTTGAACCACCCTTGCATACCAGGAATAAAACCCACTTGATTGTGATGTATAATTCTTTTAATACGCTGTTGGATTCTATTTGCAATAATTTTGTTGAGGATTTTTGCATTTGTGTTCATTAGAGAGATTGGTCTGTAATTTTCTTTTCTTGTAGTATCTTTATCTGGTTTTGGTATTAGGGTGATGTTGGCTTCATAAAATGTGTTGGGCAATTTTCCCTCCTTTTCAATTTTTTTGGAGGAGTTTAAACAGGATTGGTATTAATTATTCTCAAAATATTTAGTAGAATTCACCTGTGAAGCCATTTGGTCCAGAAATTTTCTTTGTTGGAAGATTTTTGATGACTGATTCCATCTCTTTACTTGTGGTTAGTTTGTTGAGTTCCTGTATTTCTTGTAGAGTCAATGTAGGTTGTTTGTGTATTTCTAGGAATTTGTCCATTTTATCTAGGTTGTCTAATTTGTTGGCATACAGTTTCTCATAATATCCTTGTATGGTCCTTTTTATTTCTGTGGGTTCCGTTGTAGCATCCCCCCTTTCATTCCCGATTTTCTTATTTGCATCTTCTCTCTTTTTTTCTTTGTTAGTCTGTCTAAGGGTTTGTTGATTTTATTGATCATCTCTAAGAACAAGCTTTTGGTTTTGTTGATTTCCTCTATTGATTTTTGTTGTGTTGTTGTGTTTTCAATTTCATTTATTTCTGCTCTAATCTTTATTTCTTTCTGTTTCCTTTGGGATTGGATTGCTGTTCTTTTTCTACTTTCTCCAGGTGTTCAGTTAGGTATTTCTTCCCTTTCAATACAAGCATTTAGGGCTATAAATTTCCCTCTTAAGACTGCCTTTGCTGTACCCCATAAGTTTTAATAGTTGTGTTCTCTTGTCATTTGTCTCAAGATATCTGTTAATTTCTCCTGCAATGTCTTCTTTGACTCACTGATCATTTAGGAGTGTGTTGTTTAGCCTCCATATGTTTTTAATTTTCCCACTTTCTCACCTATTATTGATTTCCAGCTTCCTTCTATTATTATCAGAGAAGATGCTTTGTATAATTTCAATCTTTTTAAATTTATTAAGAGCTGTTTTATGGTCCAGCATGTCATCTCTCCTGGAGAAAGATCCATGAGCACTTGAGAAAACTGTATAACCTTCTGATTTGGGGTCCAACTTGTTTATCATATTGTTCAAGTTTTCTGTTTCCTTGTTGATCTTCTGTCTAGATGTTCTATCTATTTTTTTTTAAGATTTATTTATTTATTTTTTTTACTTTTATCCATTTTTAAACCCCACCCCACCCCATTTTTGCTGTTTTTGTATCCATTTGCTGGGCAATTCTCTGTGTCTGTTTCCTGCCCTCTCGTCTCATCCTTCTCCTCCTTTCTTCACTGGGATTTGATCTTGTGAATCTCCGATGTGGGAGAGAGGCATCCTACCGCCTGTGCCACCTAAGTTCCTGGTTTCTCAGTGGGTCTCGTCTTGGCTCTCCTTTGTGTCACTCTCCTGTTACGTCATCACCTTGCTGCGTGCCTCGGTGGGGCCTGACGGCACACCTGCTCGCAGGGCCTGACAGCACACGGGGCCTGGCAGCCTGCGCGCCTTCTATATTTTTCTTTATTTTTACCAGGAGGTCCCAGGGATCGAACCCAGGTCCCTCCATATGGGAGACAGATGCCCACCCATTTGAGCCACATCTGCCCCCCAGATGTTCTATCTATTGATGTGAGCAGCATGTTGAAGTCTCCAACAATTATTTTAGAAACATCTTTATCTCCTTTCAGTTTTGCCAGAGTTTGCTTCCTGTGTTTTGGGGCACCCTGGTTAGGTGCATAGATATTTATGACTGTTAGTCCTTCCTGGTAGACTGTCCCTTTTATCAATATATAATGTCCTTCTGCATCTCATCACTTTTCTGTATTGAAGTCTGTTTTGTCTGACACCAGTATAGCTACCCCTGCTCCTTTTTGGTTACTGTTTGTGTGGAATATCTTTTTCCAACCTTTCACTTTCAGACTATTTGCATCGTTGGGTCTAAGGTGAGTCTCCTGCAGATAGCATATGGATGACTCATGTTTTCTTATCCATTCTGTCAGCCTATGTCTTTTGATTGGGGAGTTTAATCCATTAACATTCAGTGTTAGTTCTCTAAAGGCATTACTTAAACCATTTTATCCTTTGGTTTTCATATGTCATATCTTATTTTTGCCCATCTTTTTACCCTTTTGGTTACCCTTTCATCTTTTCTTTTATGGCTGTAGAACTCCCTTTCGTGTTTCCTGCAGAGCTGGATTCTTGTTTATGAATGACCTTAGTTTCTGTTTATCTGTGAATATTTTAAACTCACCATCATATTTGAAGGACAGTTTTGCCAGATAAAGAATTCTTTGCTGGCAGTTTTTCTCTTTCAGTATCTTAATTATATCATACCACTGCCTTCTTGCCTCCATGGTTTCCGAAGAGAAATCCACACTACGTCTTACTGGACACCACTTCTCTATGATGTTTCACTTCTCCCTTGCTTCTTTCAGAATTTTCTCTTTATCTTTACCATTTGGCATTCCGAATATTATATGTCTTGGGGTAGGTCTTTTTGGATTTATTCTGATTGGATTATGCTGTGCTTTCTGGACACATATATTTATATCTTTCGTGAGAGTTGGGAAATTTTTGGCCATTATTTCCTCAAATTATTTCTGCCCCCTTTCCCTTTTCTTCTCCTTCCGTGACTCTTGTAACACATATGTTGGTATGCTTCATGCTATCATTCAACTCCCTGAGCCCCAGCTCAATTTTTTCCATTCTTTTCTCTCTCTTTCCTTCTCTCTCTTCAATTTCAGTTGCTCTGTCCTCTACATTGCTGATTATTTCTTCCATGATTTCAAATCTGTTGTTGTATACCTCTTTTGTATTTTTAATCTCATTTATTGTGTCTTTCATTCCCATAAGCTCTGTTATTTTTCTCTCCAAGGTTTCAAATTTTCCTTTGTGGGGAGCAGATGCAGCTCAAGTTGTTGAGCGCCTGCTTCCCATGTACGAGGTCCTGGGTTCGAACCCCAGTACCTCCTAAAATTTTTTTTCTTTGTGCTTGCCCAGAGTCTTCTTAATGTCTTTTATTGCTTTAGCCATGTTGTCCTTCAACTCCGTGATTTGATTTAGGAGATTTGCATGAACATCATTGATTAATTGATGTCCTGTGTCTCATCTGGTGCTTTGATATGTTCCTTTGCCTAAGTCATATCTTCCTTTTTATTAGTATGGCTTGTAATTTTTTTTCTAATGTCTAGGCATCTGATTATGATGCTGAGTTTACTCTGATGTTCAGTTTCTCTCTCTCATCTAGGCATCTACTTTAAGTTGCTGTGTGCTACCATTGTTCTTTGATTCTTGGTTCAATTTGTTTTAGATACTTAGGATTGCCCCTGTTTAACTGCTCAAACCAGGGCTTCAAAGGGCCTTGGAGAGGGGGCAGTAAAGGCACCAGATTGCCTCTTTTATTTATTTTTTACTGTTTGTCCCTTCTTTACATGCACATTTTTGGTCTGCCAGCAGATGGCCCCAGATGCTAGGGAGGGATTGCAGGCACTGTAACCCCAGCCAGGTGGGCAGTGCAGAAGCAAATATCCTCAGGGAGGGCCAAGCTTTGCAAACAAACTTTCTCAGAAGCTGCTCTCCTCCCTTGGCCAGCTGTACCCTCCTTCCCTCTGAGTACTCAGCAACCAGCCAAGGGAAGTAGGGAGGGTGTGTGAGAAGGCAAATTATCTTTAGCTCCCTGTCTGCTCTCAGGGCAAACAATATGGAGACCTTACCCAGCCCAGAAGTGTGCAACCCCTCCAAAGCAGCAGACCAAGTTCACTGGCCACAATCTGAATTTGCCATAGGCTGTGTCCCTACCTTTCCTCTTTCTTAGGGAAAAGTACCCCTGCAACTCCCTCAGTCCATAGCTGCCCGCCAGGGGCCGGGGGACTAGTGCTGTTTTATCTGAAGGTGGAGGGATGGGTGCTAGCAACTGCTGCTGCAGCTTTACTCATGGGAATTTTCCAGTGAGCTGAGAACCCTTTCCTTCGCCCCTTTCTCTTCAGGGTGGTGTCTAGCCTTCCCCTGGTGTTCTACACCTTAGAACAGTTTTTCAGACAGTTTCTGCCTATACTCTGGCTATTTTTCTGGGAGAGAAGTGAGGCCGCTGCCTCCCTAATCCTCCCTGCAAGTAATTTCTTTAGATTACATATCTAGGAGAGGAATTGCTGGGTCTTGGAGTATGTACCTATTCAACCATACTCAATGTAGACCAGTTGTTTTCCAAGGTGATTCTATCAATTTACCCTCCCATCAGCAATGAAATGAGTATTTCCCTTTCCACATCATCACCAATATTTGGTATTGTCAGCTTTTTAAATTTTAACCATTATGATGAAGATGAAACGGTTTTTCACTTTGGATTTAGTTTGCCTTTCCCTGCTTTCCCTGAACACTTGTGAAGTTACACATCTTTATATATATATATATTTATATATATTTTTATATATAGCCTTTTGAACCCCCATCATAAATCATAAATCACCCATCCATATCCTTCACTCATTTTTTTGTTGGGCAGTGTGTGTTTTTCTTTTTTTTTAAATTTTTAATCATAGACATTTATTCAAAAGCCCTATTAAACTTAAAATGTTTTTTTTTTTTTTTT
>JAQZBX010049640.1:0-19867 GCA_029593785.1 Cabassous unicinctus
GTTTATTGGATTCTTTTAATAGTATTTTACAACCACTATGGAAACAATTTTTGCTTTCTTGGAAAGAGTGAAGATACTGCAGTATTTGAACTTGAATATGGCCATCAATGACTACAGATCCTTACTGTTTATGGCAAATGGCCAAGCATCTTTTCTGTTGAAGTATTGTCAATGTCCTGTATTCAATGTGTGCTTCCTTGTGCTGACCTTCAATGTTTGCTTTATACTTCTTCTTAGCCTGTCCTGGACTTGAAGACAGTGCACTATTATAAGCAAATAATTCAAAATCTGTTGTATCTCATTCCCATAAACAGGATATCAACTCTGCAAATCAGATGTGATTTCCCAGTTGGAGCAAGGAGAGGAACTGTGGAAAGAAATGTTAGGATTTCTCCAGGACCAGAGATCAGGTGAGTTCCGGGAACCTGTGCTTTGGTACAAGGATGAGTTTGGGGAAAAATTAGTGATCCATGAAAATATCAATGGAAACTTTACATGAGTGTGTGTTATTCTCTTAAATATTGGCAAGAAAAAAGGACAAGGAATCCTCAAATTATGTCATTATTCCTTGCATGTATTAATCTCTATTATAGTACCCATCAGTCATTGTCTTTGGCTATAGGCAAAGGAATATTAATATACAAATTGCAGTTAAATTTTCACATAATGTCCTTGCCAAGATCCTCCTCTTTGAAGATTATCCTCACTTTAATTTCACAATATTCAATCTTAATTAAAAGTAAACCTTAATTTGGCAATCTTTCCCTATATAATTGACAATATTTGAAACACATCACATCTGCATTGGGGTTTTTCAAATTTTTCATTCTGTTAATGCTGCTCTATTAATGTGGTTTATTTTTCCCAATCATTTCAGGCAGAGAATGTTACCCTGAAAAACAATAAATTATGTCCATGCAAGATGTCTGCAAGAAGGACACATCCATCACCTTGTCATTGGTAAGTTTCATTGGTATGAACACTGATCATCTGAATAGAGACCTGAGAAAAGAATAAGGAATTCAGAACAATCACATTACTGTAATTAAAGTAATGATTGAGCACTGTTCAAGCAAAAAAGTTTTGGAAAGTTTAAATTGAAGGTAATATTAATTTAAATTCCAAACCATAACATGAGGTATTATAAAAGGATAGTTGCATAGACATGGGCATATTCCAAGTCTTTGTAATATAATGAAGTTTTCAAAACTAATTAAATAGTTCTGAAATTAAGATGTTACAAAAAATAAAATATGTTCATGCAAGAGAATAATACATGTTAATGTAAAAAATGTGAAAAATTTTAATTGGAGACTCACTGAATGATTAATCTAGAATTCTTACATAGAGAATTGAATTGAATATTTGTGAGTGAATTTTTAACAGTATCTCTTCTCTTTCCCAACAGCAGAGTTCTCACACTCTTGAGGATCCCTTTGAATATAATGACTTGGGACAAGATTTCAATCACAGTCACACAATAACTCAATATGTGGGAATGAAACTCTATATCAGAGAACAATTTTATGAAGTACCCAGTGATGAGCCATCCTTCAATCAATGTACACAAAGGTACACTAAAAGCAAATTAAATAATTGTCATCTATGTAGGAAATCATTCATTCATATTACCAAACTTAAACTACATGAGAGAACTCACACTAGAGAGAAACCTTATCAATGTCATCAATGTGGGAGAGCTTTCAGAAATATTTCTGCCCTGATAAAACATGAGAGAACTCACACTGGAGAGAAACCATATGAATGTCATCTATGTGGGAAAGCCTTCAGTCAAAGTTCAAACCTTAGACAACATAAGAGAATTCACACTGGAGAGAAACCGTATGAATGCCAAAAATGTGGGAAAGCCTTCAGTCAAAGATCTAACCTTAGAAAACATGAGAGAATTCACACTGGAGTGAAACATTTGGATGCCATCAATGTGAGAAAGCCTTCTGTAATATTTCGGTCCTTAGACAGCATGAAAGAATTCACACTGGAGGAAAACTTTATGAATGCCTTCTATGTGGGAAAGCTTTCAGTTGAAGTACTAGCCTTAGACAACATGAGAGAACTCACACTGGAGAGAAACCTTATGAATGTCATCTATGTGGGAAAGCCTTCAGTAGTAATTCTGCCCTTAGACAACATGAGAAAGCTCACACTGGAGAGAAACCTTATGAATGTCATCTATTTTTGAAATCCTTCATTCAAAGTTCTACCCAAAGACGACATGAGAGAACTCATACTGGAGAGAAACTTTATGAATGTCATATATGTGGAAAAGCCTTCAATCGAAGTTCTACCCTTAGAAAACATGAAAGAACTCATAATGGAGTGAAACCTTATGAATGTAATCTTTGTGGGAAAGCCTTCAGTAAAAGTTCTGCCCTGAAAACACATGAGAGAACTCACACTGGAGAGAAACCGTATGAATGCCTTCTATGCGGAAAATCCTTCAGTCAAAGTTCTACCCTTAGAAAACATGAAAGAACTCACAATAGAGTGAAACCTTATGAATGTAATCTTTGTGAGAAAGCCTTCAGTAAATGTTCTGCCCTGAAAACACATGAAAGAACTCACACTGGAGAGAAATCATATGAATGCCTTTTAGGTGGGAAATCCTTCAGTCAAAGTTCTGACCTTAGAAAACATGAGACCACTCACACCTGGAGAGAAAATTTATGAATATTATCTATGTGAGAGAGACTTCAGTCAATATTATACCCTTAGACAACATGAAAGAACTCATAATATAAATGTAATGAATACAGAAGAGTCTTCAACCACAATTCTATTGTTTAAACAAATGATAGTATCTACACAGGTTTATAATTCTATGTCAATGTAACCAACACACTAGCTTTATTTGTAATTTGACCGTAAAAAAATGTGAGTGAATTACATTTGGAAGATTCTGATATCTATTGTGAACTAGAAAACATTTAAGCTGAGCTCCTTAGTATGGTTCAATTTCTATTTTTCATTCAACACTAAACTAAATTATAATGATTGTGGTGAATTTGGAAATAACTTTTAGTTTTAACTGAAAGATGCACAATACAAGATGAATCCCCATATTTATCATATATTGATAATGTGTATGTGATTAATAAAAGATATTTAAATAAGAAGATTGCTTGTCAATAATGCCTGATGGTGCATACATTTTCCCCTTTGAAATGCTGTTGTTGCTATAAATTAAATGAAATGTGAATTAATTCAAATATGAGAAGGAAAAATAATATTTTGGGTAGCTGAGAATGAAAAATCCCCACAATATTGAGTAATGAGCTCCTAGGTGACTTCTGGTAAAAATGCAGAGATAACTCAGTGGATGAGCAGGTGGAAGATCATTTAAGATAAGAAGTCCTAATTTTCAAAACTGAATTAAAAGTAAGAGAGGGTACACATTCTCATTCATTCATTAACATAATACTGATCTTTTTTAATCTATTTTGTATGTTTCCATCCAAATTCCCACTCTTTGTGCAGAAGAAATGCCACTAATATTCAAATGCCTTGGAAAAATAAAAAGATCCTTAGAAGTGTGCACACATTGGAAGCTAAATATGGATGAGGGTTGGCTAGGGTAAAGGCAGGAGATATATGACAATTTTGGGTCCTTTTCAGATAAATTATTTCAATATCTTATTCTTATCAATTTTCTCATATGTTCCAGAACCTGATTTATTCTGGTGAGTAAGTGGTAAAATATACCATGTCCCTAACTTTACAGCATTTATGCCCTAGAAGAAATGAATCAGAAATAAACAAGAAAAATAAAATGTGTGATATTCAAACATGACCTAGGATTCTGGACATTTCCATGCTCAGAGTCCCACAGTGTTCTAAAACTAACATTGTCCTTAACATCAGTAACTCACCTCTATCTCCTAAGTTCAAAACCTACCTGAAAATTTTCAGTAACTTATTTTATACCTGAATATATTGTGGCTACTCTAAGTTCAAGCCTTATATAAGGATATTAAACATGTTTTTTTTTTTCTTCTTTGAATACCTGACCTATGGAGACTGGATTCAATAAGTAAAAAATGTTGTGAAAGTATTCTTTATTAATCATTCCCTGTCCCTAATTTTGATTAAAGCTATTTGGGTTCAATCAACAATAGGAATTAAGAATCATGTGCATGAATTATTTGAGTCGGGAAGTTCTAGTAATATAGAAATATTGATTTCTCACCTGAGAAGGGTATTCTGGTTAAGGCATTAGTCATTAGCTTCATTTCTCCCAGATCTCTCACTTGCATATAAAATATTTGGAAATAATAATGGAAATAAACAAATATGGAAAGAATTTAAAATATGGAAGAAATTGAGGACCATAGTGACTTGAGCACTGCATGCACTGCTACTAATGTAGAAGTGAGTTTCTTGTCTTTCTTTATTATCTACAATACATTCTAGACAGGATGATGCAGAAAGAGATGCATAGACAAAGATCTGAGATTCCATTCTCCATCTGGAAGAAATAGGTAGTTCTCTCTTGATGTATGAGCAACTGAGTAGGTAGCTTATTTTCCTTCCCTACCCAACAGAAGCAGGTAGTATTACAGCCCCTGCTAGGCTAGGTTCAAGGCACTGAGGCTCCATAATTTGAGCATCCATGACTGATTAAAATCAATCAAATTGGGCTAGTAAGTACACTACTTTTTTGACACCTGTATTACCAGTGAGGCCCAAAGCAAAGCTTAAACCTTGCATCCAAACACATATAGTAGATTGCAGCTTCCAGGGGGGAAATGATTCATGGAATGTAGAAGATTGAATAATGGCCTCATGGTCCCCCAAAATATCCAAGATATTCAAGTCTTAATCCCTTGGATAAAGGATATACCTAATATAGGAAAAGGGCCTTTGTAAATGTGAATAAGGTGAAGATGAGATTATGATGTTATTCTGGACTATAACAGTGGTACCTAACTGCAAAACAAGTGTACTTATAAAAGGGGCTTAGAGATAGACTTGAATATGCAGAAGAAACATTATATAACAATCACAGCAGAGAGATTTCCAGACCTTATACTGCAGGCTTTGAAGATGTTGAAAGGGATCAAGAGCCAAGGAATGCTGGTAGCTACCAGAAGCTGAATGAGGCAAATAATGAAGCTTAAGAGGCTGGAAAAGGAAATGGATTTTCCTTACAGCCCCAGATGGAGTGTGTCCCTTCTGACTGAAATATTGGTTTCAGACCAAACCAAACTTGGACTTATGACCTCCTGAACTTCTACAAAATAACTTCTGATTAATAAATGAGGTAGTCATATAACACCATAATTCTATAAAAAATGAATATCTTCAAAGTTATCTTCTTTAGAATGCCACTTCAAAATACCTGCTGTTCACAATAGTGCTTACAAAAAAATGCTTAAATTTGTCAAATTAAATTCCCTTAGACAACAAAGTTTCCCATTAAACAACATCACCTATTTACAAAACAACGTACTTTGATCATGTATAAATATATTTTAAGTCAATTCTTACAAGAATAGTTTTTTTAAGTATTGTGGTAAAATTCACATAACATACAGTTAATAATTTTACACTGTAGAATTCACTGGCATTTAGTACATTCATAATGTTGTACAACCATCACATATCTCTGGTTCCAAAATATTTTGATTATGCTAAATGTAGCTTTGTACCAGTTAATCACCCATTCCACAACCTTCTTCCCTGACCCTGCCAACCACAATCCTGCTTTCTTCCTCTATAGATTTACCTTTTTGGTATATTTCATAGAAATTGAATCATGCAATATGTGATCTTTTCCATCAGGTTTCCTTCACTTATATTTTAAATTCATCCATGTTGTAAAATATTTCATTACATCATTAGTTTTTATTGTAGGATAATATTTCCCATTGTGGTTATGCCACATTCCAGTTTTCCATTGATCTACTGATTGATATTGGGGCTGTTTACAACTTTTGTCTATTGTGAAAAGTGCTGCTATTAACATTCATGTAAAAGTAGGTCTTTGATATCTGTTTTTAATAGTTTGGGCTATATATCTGTGAGTGGGATTTCTTGAGCAGTTGGTGATTCCAAAATTAAGTTTGAGAAACACCAAAATGGTATCCATAATAGTATCACTATTTTAAATTCCTATCAGAATAAAATTAGGATCCCCATTTCTCCACATCATTCCCAACACTTGTTAATTTCCTTTTATAAAAATTTTACTTTACATAACTTTGTCATAGAAGTGTATTATTGTATTAGAGAGCATCATAGATATATAATTCACAAAGAATAAATCCATATTGTTAAAGTGAGCAATTCAATGATTTTTGGTGTATTGACAGATATGTACAAACATCACCATTGTGTATTTTGGAGCTTTTCCTTCACCTCATAACACTAAACCTTACACTGACGAAGCCAAATGATGGGAAAATGTGGATAAACAGAAACTCTCATTTTTTGCCAGTGGGAGAGGCAAATGTTATTGGCAGTTTGGAAGAACCTGGTAGTTTCTTAACATATTAAACAAGCAATCATACTCAAGTTTTTCCAAATGACTTGAAAATTTATGTCCCCCAAAATTCTGAACAACTAATGTTTATAGATGCATTATTAATAATAGTCAAAAATTGGTAGCAACCAAGGTATCTTGGAATAGATTAATGGATAAACATATTCTGGTACTTCCATACAATGGAAGAGTAACATTATTCAGCAATAAAAAGAAAGGAACTATCAAGCCACAAAAATCATGGAGGAATCATAAATACATATTGCTGAGTGAAAGAATTAAATATGAAAAGCCACATGCTGTGTAATTCCAATTATATGATATTTAAGAAAAACTTAAGCTATAAATGCCATTGAATATTGGTGGTTGCCAGTGGGTTGGGGTGGACGTGGACATATAGATGCAACTCAGATTAGACAGTGTATATATATTAAAGATAATTTAGTGGTGGATACATGTAATTATGTTTTTGTCAAAACCCATAGAAATGTACAACACAGAGAGAAACAACATGTAATCTATGGATTTTAGTTAATAGAAATATATCAATATTGGTCCATCAACTAGACAAATTAACCATACTAATGCAAGATGCTAATAACAGGGAAAATATGTAGGGGGAGAAGAGGTATTTGGGAATTCTGTAAAAATTCTGCTCAGTTTTTCTGTAAGCATAAAAATGGTTTTAAAAAGCTTATTAATTGAAAAATGAAATTTTATGTTCTACCTCTTCATAGTATTCTCCCTCAGACCTAAACAAACAATAATCCACTTTCTGTCTCTTTATATTTTCCTATTCTCTTGTTTCTGAATGTCTTCTTTCATTTAGCATAAAGATTTAAACACTCTTCCATATTGTAGAAGTGTCAGGAATTATTCATTTTTATGGCTGATTTATTTTTCAATGTATGACTATATCACATTTTGTATATCCATTCAACAGATGGTTGGCATTTCTGTTGTTATGACATTTAATAACAGAAGAATTATAAAATATGCTTATACAAATATTTGTAAGACACATTTATGGACATGTGTTTGAATTTCTCATGTGTATAAGGAATGGAATTTTAGGGTGACCATATGACTCTATGCTTTATAACTTGAGGAACATATAGACTGCTTTCCAAAGGATTTTCACCATTTTACATCCATACAGAAATATTTGAGTGCTCTCATTTGTCCACATCCATAACAACACATGATACTGTTTAACATTTTTATTCCAAACATCCTAGTGATTTTGATGTCCTATCTCATTGTAGTTTTTGTTTGCAATTCCCTGATGACTAGACTAAGGATGTCAATCAACTTTTCATGTGTGTATTGTTCATTTGTATATCTTCCTTAGAAAAATATCTTCTCAGAACCTTTTATAGTTTTGTAATACTTTTTATTGTAGCAATGTATATAAAACAAAAATTTTCCAATTATAACTTCTTTCAAGAGTACAATTTAGTGGTACTGATTATATTTACAATATTGTTCTACAACCACCAATATCTAATTCCAAACCATTTTTATTCTCAGAAAGAAACTGAAACCATTAAGTAATAATTCCTCATTCCCTTCCTTTCAACCCCCACCATTGTTAAACTTTAATCTAGTATTTGTCTCTATGAATATTCCATGCTTTTCATATAAGATTGATCATATGATATTTGTATTTTTGTGTCTGGAGTATATTACTCAAAATGATGCCTCCAAGACTTATCCATGTTCTAGCATGTATCAAAATTTTCATTGTTAATATAGCTGAATTCTAGTATATGCACATATCATATCATTGTCCATTCAACCGTAGATTGATACTTTGGCTGCATCCATTTTTTTGGCAATTGTGAATAATGCTGTTATAAACATTTGTGAACAAATATTGGTTCATGTTCCTATTTTCAAGCCTTTTGGGTCTATACCAAGAGTATAATTGCCAGTTCATATGGTAGCCTTATGTTCAACTTTCTGAGGTAATAAGGTTAATTGTAAAAGTGTATAACTGAATAGTGTTCATGGTATCACATTATAGTGAGTGTAACTAAAACAGATAATTTATAAATGAAATTGTGGGTGAGAGGGTTAGACATGTCTGACATTTATGATATGTAAATGTCAATGGAAAGGAAACTAGAGAATAATGTAGGGTATGTGTAACAGTAATTTCAGTGGTGTATGAAGATTGTGGTTTTTAGTATAAATATAATAATGTTCTTTTACAAAATGTTAAGAATATGGTGAAAGATTGGAAAATTATAACTAATGTAACTTATGGACAATAGTTAACAGTAATATTGTAATATTTTTGAAGCAATGGCAAAGAAGATATTATATCAATTCTAAGAGACAACCATAGGGTGGTACAAGGGGGTATGGAATTTTTTTTTTTTTTTGGTGTAATGATAATGTACTAAAATGGACTGAGGTATGAAAGCATAACTCTGTGATGAAAGTTAAAGTGAGTGCACACTTTGAATGAGTTGTACAAAGCAGGGGGTATTATAACACACAGGGAAACCAGTGGTTGAAGATGCATTGTATTAATAGGGCAAATATGAGAATGTTCTCTTATGAACTATAACAAATGTATAATATTAATAGAGGATGTTATACTTGAATGGGTTGGAGGAAAAATACAACAAATATACGATATGGGCTATAGTTAATAGCAATATTTTGAAAATGTTATTTTATAGTTTGTAACAAAAGTTTCACAACAATGCAAGGTATTGATGGAGGGGTGATTTATGGGAGCCCTGTATGATGCTATGGATGCTATGCATGTTTGTATATAAGTTCACAACTGTAAGTATACACTTATTGTTTATGTACATGTATGAAAGAGATATTTCAATAACATTTTATTAAATCTTTACTTCAGTGTGTGTATACACAAAACCAGAACATGCTCCTAGAAAACCAAAAATCAGGAAGTCACCTTTGCTTCAATGCTGTAATCCCATTCACAGACCCCTTCAAGTTTTACCCATTTTCCCACCCTTTCCAAACTCTCAAAAAATCTATTTTTCCAGTCATCTTTATCCAGTCAGTTTCAATATGGAAATCCTCCTGAGAGTTTCCTTCATTTTCACATCTTTTACATATTGAAGGAGCACAAATGACACAAACCTGGGTCTGCCCAGTGTTTCCTTTTGAGATTTATACCCTACTTCCCAGGAGGAACCCATCCTGAAGCCATGTTTTTCTCAGTGCAACCCATCAAGAGGGCTAGGAGATCCACTTGTCTCACCCTTTGGTAATGTGAACTCAATAACCTGATGCAATTTTTCTCAGGATCCTCCACATGCAAAAACATATTTTCACTTTGTAATGAATAACCTTTTATGAGGACATATTCTGAGATTATATCAATATTGTGGCCCCATCTATGGCAGTTTGATATTATTTATGAATTCCAAAAAAGATATTGATTATGTTTGTAACTGGTCAGTTCCTCTGGGTTTGATACCCTTTGAATGAATTAGATTCCACTGGCATGTCTTGATTAAATTACCTGTTAGGATTAGGGATTCAGCCATGTCAGTAAGGCATGACTCAAGATTGAGTCACTGCCCCCTTGGTAGACTAATTTAAATGGACACTCACTCAAGAAGACAAACAGAAGAAGATACACAGAAGAAGAGAGAGAACCTTGTCCATTTTGACCCTGGAGCTCTGGAGAGAGCTTTCATTCACCTGATAGTTTAGACCTTGTGAAGAGACCAGAGCAGCTGTGAAGCCCTGAGAGACAAGCCCTATGCCAGCTTACAGCTGAGGTTAGGAAAAACCTGGGTCCATGGAGCTTCAAGAGGAGGAGGAAGATGAAGCTTAAGAATGAGAGACCACGCAAAGATCAGCAATTATATTGCTTCAACATGTGGCAAGTGGCTTTGGTGAGAAATTGCCTCTTATAGTACCATTAGTTGGACTCTTTAGGGCCTTGTAACTGTAAACTTTTCCAAATAAATACCCTTTATAAAAACCAACAGATTTCTGGTACTTGGCATCAGCACCCCTTTGGCTGACTAATATACCATCCATCATCCACCATCCATTTGTCTGTATCAACCACCACTCTGATGGTTGCCAAATGGTGATTTTTTTTTCCATTTCCATTTCCAACACTGCTTCTATATTGACTTTCTACCTTAAAAAGGGCTTGATTATTCCCTGTTTATTTGTTATAGCACTAAAGATTAATGTGTTCTATTTTATTCCATATGTTCTTACCTGTTATTATTTATTTTAATGCTCAAATTGCACCAGATTGCACTAGTGGGATCTCCTTCAAGTTGATTCACTGAGGCCCAAAGTAAGTCATCAGTATTTGGTCTAGGTGGGATTCAAGGAAAGTGTATTAAGTTATTCCTGACATCTTATTCCAAATTATATGCCATGTCACAGGTCCTGTTTCTTTCATCAAGTCTTCTGGGCAAACATTGAGTATTTTAAATTCAATAATATCCTCCTAAATTTTCTCTGTTCCTTATGTCAGTGAATCCTAAACCTGAAGGACTCTCTTAGACACAAATATCTCATCATGTCATTGTTCTTTATCTTTGTCAATGAGTTCCCACTCTCCTTAGAATAAGGACCATAGGGTTCACAATGGCCTTCATACTCTGAATGCTTCTTTCTGCTGCCCTCTGCAGTCCAGTCCAACCAACTGCCTAAAGTCCATTTTGCTGTCAGTTCCTGCAAAGAACAGTCAGTTGTTACTGGGATTTTGTACATTTTCCCCTTAAGACCAATTCATATCCCAAGTAAATTTGCTAAGACCTTGCCCAGTTAAGTCCTTAAGGTTTCAAGTAAGGTGTTATTTCCAAGAGGTTTGTCCCACTTCAACAAATGAAGTCCTTAGATATTATGTGCACAAGTTAACATTGTCATTTTTAACTTTAAACTATTTCTTCTAAACTAGACTTAAATTCCACAGGGAAGAGAATTGAATGCTTTATTTGCCTGTATAAACCCATTCATTGACAAATCCCTGACTCAAGAGATCATGACTTCCCTTAAGAATGTTGTATAATGGTCAGACTGGAAAGACAAAAGTTAACATAAATATATGAGTAACATAAAAAATAGAATACATGATTACCTACAATAACTGCTTTTAAAAAATATGCACTGAAATTGATTTTCAAAGCAATAAATTTTTAAAAGTAAATATTATAAAGAAAGCAAATTGTGTTTCTAGTAATTGTCATGTTATCAAAGATACCTAATCTGTTGGCACAGTTGCTTTCAGTGTTCTCTTAAATCCCATTTTATTTCTGTAAGGTTGTTAGAAATGTCACCACTTTCACACTAACTTTAGTGCATTGACTCTTTTTTCCTTTCTTCTTAATCAGTATAGCTGTAGGAGATTCTCAATTTTGTTGATCTTTTCAAAGAACCAACTTTCAGTTGTGTTGATTCTATTGTTTTTCTATTCTCTAATCTCTGCTCTAGTCTTTATTTCCATCCTTGTACCAGCTTTGGATTTACTTTGCTCTTCTTTTTGTATTTCCTTAAGATGTAAAATTATGTTTTTGATTTGAGATATTATTTTTTAAGATAGGTGATTATTGCTATAAATTTCTCTAATAGCTATGTTTTCAGTGCATCTTATAAGTTTTGATATGTTGTGTATTCATTTCAGTTTATCACAAAGTGTTTTCTAATTTCTCTCATGACTTCATCAGTGACCTATCAGTTGATTGTGTTGTTCATTTTCCACATATTTGTGGAACTTTCCAATTTCCCTTTTTTAGTGATTTCTATTTTGATTCCACTTTGGTCAAAGAAGATACTTATGATTTCAATGATTTTATATATGTTGTGGAGTAACTTATAGTCTATTCTGGGAATGTCCCACATGTACTTCCGAAAAATGTATATTCTGCTGAATATAGTTGGTTTAGTGTTGTTTACATCCTCTATTTTCTTATTGATCCTCAGTCTTGTTTTTCTATATATTTGTGAAAGTGGGCAATTGAACTCTCCAACTGTTATGGCAGAACAATTTCTCTCTTCAAATCTGTCATTTTTTTCCCTACATATATTTTGGTGCTCTGTTGTGCCTTGTATATATGTTTATGATTATTATATGTTCTCGAAGCATTGACCCTTTCATAGATATATAATATATTTATTTAGCTTTTGTGACTATGTTTGTTTCAATTTTGTCTGATATTATTCTAATAAGCCTAACTCTCTTTTGGTTATTTGCATGCAGTATCTCAGTATTGTTTCCTATTCTTTCATTTTCAACTTCTCTGGGCCTTTGGTTCTATAGTGTGTCTTTTACAGGCTATAAATGGTTGCATCAACTTTTATCCATTATGCCAAATTCTGCTCTAAGTATTTACTTTAATTGAAAAAGCATTAAACTAAATAATTAGAGCAGAGATTGACATAATGATAAAATTACTTAAAATGAAAGACTTAAAACTTCCATTTTTGTTTTCTTTATGCATTTTTGGTTATTTAATTCCTGCATTTTCAGTTAATATTTTGTAGTTTACCATTTTAATTCCCTTCTCATTTCCTTTTCTCTCTCTTTTTTTCTTTAACATTATTGAAATAATTTCTAATTTACAGGACAGTTGCAAAAATAAAGATTACCAACATTCTCCCCTGCTTCTCAAACCAAGAGCCACCATTTTTAACATTTTGCCACATTTGCCACTCCTTCCTTCTTATTTTCTTTCTTCTTCCCTCTGTCCTTCTCTCGCTCCTAAACATAGGAGAGTAGGTTTGGATACGCCATGTTCATTGAACACAATACTTCCATGTACATTTCCTAAGAACTAAGATAGTCACTTATGTAACTGACTTATATACAGTTAATAAGTTAAAGACATTTACCATTTCTGTAGGGCATAGCCTATATTCCAGTTTTTAAATATGTTCCAATAATGTCTTTTTATTAATATATTTTATTTTTTTAAAGATACTGAGATTACACAAACATTACATAAAAAATAAAGGGATTTCTATATGCACCACTCCCCACACTTCCCACACCCTCCCACATAAACAACATCCTTCATTAGTGTGGCACATTCATTGCCTTTGATAAACACATCCTGGGGCATTGCCATTGAGCATAGATCATAGTTCACATTGTAATTTACACTCTCTCCCACACATTTCTGCAGGCTATGGGAAGATATATAATGGCATATATCTGTCATTGCAATGTCATTCAGGATGATCCCCAAGTCCTGAAAACCCCCCCACATTATACCTGTCTTTTGCTTCCCATGCCCCCAGAACCTACAGAGGCCACTACCTCCACATCAATGTTGTAATGTTTTCCATTGCTAGAATCACAACTCTATTGTAGAATGCCAGTATGTCCACTCTAGTCCAGAGTTCATTCCCCAATCCTGAGGTTTCTGGGATGATGATGTCCACTCCACTTCTAATTGAGGGGATGCTGCAATCCTATGCAGCCAATGGATGTGGCTTTTTTGTTTGCAGTTGTAGTTTCTCTTGTTTTCTTGGTATGGTGGTTGTCAATCCACACCTCCTTTTTAGTTCTCCTGGGTGAGTCCAATGTACTGAAGAGTAGGTGTTGCAACTCCTCTGAGGCTCAGGGCCCAGCTAGAACATGGACAGCCCAAAAATTCAAGTCTCTTGGATCTACACCTGTCAACTCAAGCACCAATTATAGGTTCAAATAGAAGGGACATATGAGTCAAACTGATACCAACTCTGTCATTCTCAGGAGCACATGTAGGGCCCACTGGCAAGGCACCAAATTCCATAGCTTTCTGCCCTGACCATAGGATCTGGGTGTCTCCAGAGCCCTCAGGAGCCCTGCTATATGAGGTAGCATCCACTTTGGCAGTCTATGAGATTCTGCTGAGATGTGTATAAGCGTTAACTCTGGGAAGACCTCCTGACTCACTTTGAAGTCTCTTAGCCATATAAACTCATTTGTCTTTACCTTTCCCCCTTTTATTTGAAGTCTTTTTCCAGTTGCATTGCTAGTTTGTGCTTGGTCATAAACCCATGGTGCCAGGGAGGTTCATCCCTGGGAGTCATTTCCCATCCTGGGGGGAAGGTAATGCATCTATATGCTGAGTTTGGCTTTTAGAGAGACCACATTGGATCAAGAAGGAGGCTTTCAGGAGGCAATTCTTAGACACACCACAATACTAGGCTAAGTTTCAATTTCAAGAGCAAAGGTTCACAAGCATAGTCAAAAATATCAAGGGCCAATAATGTCTTTTTGAGTCATTCTCCTTCATTATTAGATCTCATCTAGAATCACGTATTGCATTTCACTGACATTGACTCTTTAGTTGTTCCTTTTTTTAAATTGTGAAAACATATATACAACACACATTACCATTTCAACCACTCCCAAGCATAAAACTCAGTGGGACTAATTACAATGACACAGTTGTGTTATGCTCACCACCAACCATTACCAGAACTTTCACATCATGCTAAACAGAAACCCTGTACCCATTATGCATTAGCTTCCATTTGTCCCTCTATCTTGTACTGAGTAAGCTGTAATTTTCATTCTTTCTCTGAATTTCCATATTCCATTTATGCAATATGTCTCTATGTGTCTGAGATTTCTCTTAATGCAATGTCTTCAAGTTCATCCATATTGTAGCATATATCAGTACTTCATTCTTTTTATAACTGAATAATACTCCTTTGTATGTATATAACAAATTTTTAATCCACTTATCTGTCAATGGATACTTGGGTTGCCTCCATCTTTTGGATATTATGAAAATGCTACTGTGAGTACTGGTGTACACCTATCTGTTTGAGATCCTGCTTTTGTATACTTTTGGGAATATATCTAGAAGTAGAATGCCAGGTCATATGATAATTCTATGTTTTAATTTTTGAGGAACTTCCAAACTGTTTTCCACAGTGGTTGCATCATTTTATATTCCCACCAACAATGTACAAGGGTTTCTAATTCTCCACATCTTTGCCAGTATTTATTTACTTTAAAAACAATAGTCATTCTCCTGAGTGTGAGGTTCTATATTTTGTGGGTTATTTGTTTTTGTGGTACTATATATACTACTTAAAATTTCCCATTCAACCACATTGAAGTAAACATTTCAATTGCATTATTTGCTCCTGATATTTTGCTCCCATTGCCAATATCCATTATCTCAAATCTGTACCCATTTAACAATAACTCCTTCTTCCTCTTCTCTCTTCCAGCTTAAGTAACTACAATCTCCTGTCTGCCTCTTTGAAATTTCCTTCTTCTAGTTATTTCACATAAAAAAGATCATTTGTAATGTTGTGTCTGGCTTATTTTACACAACATGATGTCTTCAACTTTAACCCATATTGTAGTATATATCAGAACTTCATTCTCTTTTATGGCTGAATAATATTCCATAGTGTGTTTTCTACTTTTTCTCTATTCATTTATCTGTTAATGGACACTTCAGTTGTTTCCACCTTTTGTCAACTTTGAACAATGCTGTTGTAAACATGGTTTACCAATATCTGAGTCCCTGCCTTCAGTATTTTTGAATATATACCAAGAAATGCAATAGCTGGGTCATATGTTAATTGCAATTTCAATTTCTGTGGAACTGCCTAACTGGTTTCCACAGTGTCTGCACCATTTTACAATACCACTAGCAATATACTAGCATTCTTATTTCTCTATATCTTCACCAACATTAACATTTTTGTTCTGTTAGTAATCACAGTCTAGTCGATGTGCAGTGTTATCTCACTGTTTTGATTTGAATTTCTCTGATAATCCATGACGTTGAGTATCTTTTAATGCTGTATTGACTATTTATATTTCTTCTTTGGAGAAATTCTACTAAACTCATTAGTGAAACCATATTGTCCTATACTTTACAGCATTGGGAGGTTTTTGATAACTGATATAATATGTATTTGTTCTTGGCCCTTTAAGATCATATATTTCTTCTTGAGTCATTTCAGTCAATTTTTCTGTCACTGGGAATTTGCCCATTTCATCTAAATTGTCTAATTTTTACTATACAGTGGCTCTTAATAGCCTCTTATAATGCTTTTTATTTCTGTAAGGCCAGCAATAATATTCTCCTTTTCAGTGTGATTGATATTTATTTGCATCCTGTTCTATTTTCTTTGTCATTCTAATATTCATTTAAAAATTGTGCACTTTAATTTTTATTTAAATCTGACCATTTTATTCTAAAATATTAATAACAGATTAATAAGATGCTAATGTCATTGTAACAATTAAATATTTTCTTTTTAAAAGTTGTTCCAATATTTCCTAATACAGTAAGATTTCCTTTGAACATCATAGTAGGCAGAATTTTGGCTCCCAAATATGTCCACATAATATTCCCTGGAACTTGTGACTATATTATACCTCAAGGACAAAGTAAGGCTGCAGATGGAATTAAGATTGCTAATCAAATGACCTTAAAACAGGGAGGGAGTCTTGGATAATACAGGTCCAATGTAATCACAAGAGTCCTTAAATGTGGAAGAGTCAGAATTAGAGAGACAGGATCAGGAGAAAGATGCAACCTTGTTGATTTTGAAAATGGAGGAATGGAGCTATGAGCCAAGAGATGCAGGCAGGCCCTACAAGATGGAAAGGTGAGGAAAAAACCTGCAGAGGAAACACAGCCTGCAGTGAACTTCTGATCTCCAGAACTGAAAGATAATAAATGTGAGTCATTTTAAGACATTACATTCGTGCTAATTAGTTACAGCAGCCACAGCAAACTAATACAAGGATGTTACACTGTAATTACCTCAGGATCTTAGTAAATTCTTATTTGATTCCTTCTGTAGGAAGTCTTCCCTGAAGCATGGTTTTGTAATGGCTTCCTTGCCTCTCCCCTTCGAGAGAAAATTGTACATTTATCTTGTGTAGAATGTCTTATGCTGCACACTAATTTATCATTTATTTTTCTTTAACCTCTGCTAGGCTTTGAGATCCATAAAAGCAGAGGCCATGTCTTTATTTCTGCCTGAATTGCTAATTCCAAAACATTTATCCAAAATCAACAACAGCAAAATACTTAGCCTATATTACATACTAAATAAATATTTATTCAACAAATAATGGTTATTATGAACCAGTCTGTACTCGCATCTTTAAATCCAATTAGAAGTAAAATGGCCTGTCACATGAAGGATGTAAATCATAACCATAAAATAATGGGTCAAGCATAGTGTCTTGAACCCATTAGTTCTGTGTTGTAACAAACTGAGTTAACTGTGGTTTAGTACTGCAAGGTAACAAGTTGTTTATAATGAAAATAGTAGTATTCTGAGCTATTGTCAAAAAGTAAGCTTTGCTAAATGATTAAATTTCAGTAATGACTAGCCATAGGGAAATTTTTTAAAGAAAATAGTTTGCCTTTGGCAGCTTCCAGCTTTTATTTTTCCTCCTTCATCTTATCCTTTCTACCTGCTGATGATAACCTTTATCCATTTTCTCAGATACATGTCATATCTTTTCCCTTTTAAAAATGTCTTAGAAAATTATTTAATAAAAGTATTTCCCTCAATGTGACATTAAGGAAATAAGTGTTTGCATTATAAACATTTTCTCCAATTGGAGCAAAAAGAATTTGTGTCCCATTGAAGGCACTTCAAGCATCTGTAAACACACAGGAAGGATGACTTTTGGCGGAGGTGGACTAGGTAGGTTTTGTTTTCATTTTCAGTCATGTCAGGATATTTCAAAGTTTCCTGGTGATTTCTTCTTTGACCCATTGGTTCCTTAAGAGTGTATTGTTTAACTTTCACATATTTGTGAATTTTCCAGTTATCCCATTAACTGATTTTTAGTTGTAATCATTGTTGTCAGGTAAAATATGCAATTTCAATCTTTTAAAATTTATTGAGATTTGTTTTGTGATATGACATATAGTCTATCCTTAACAATGATCTTTGTGCACTTGAGAATATGTACTTTGTTTCAAATGGATTTGTGTTATATATTTCTCACACACTCTATATGTGTTATATATATCTATATATGTCTGGTTGGTCTAGTAGATGAATATTATTCAATTGTTCTATTTCATTCTTGGTCTTAAGTATGAATGTGTTAGCCATTATTGAAAGTGATGTATTAAAATCTCCTACTATTAATATAGAACCAACTATTTCTCCCATTAAATCTGGGAATGTTTGATTCATATATTTTGGGTCTCAGAATTATGTACATATGTTTTTATATTTGATAATTTTGTCACTATATAGTGTCCTTCCTTGTTCATTCTACAAATGTTTGACTTTAAGTGTCTTTTGTCTGATGATAACTTAACCATACCCACTCTCTGTTTTGGTTACTATATTCATGGAGTATTTTTCCATCCTTTCACTTTTAGCCTACTTATGTCTTTGAATTTAAGATGTGTCTCTTGTGAGCAGAATACATTTGGGTCATGATTTTTATACATTCTGCCAATGTCTGCCTTTTGACTGGGAAATTTCAGCTCCTTACTTTTTTTTTAGGAGGTACCAGGTATTGAATCTAGGACTTTGTACATAGGAAGCAGGTGCTCAACCACTGAGCTACATCTGCTCCTTGCCATTTACATTTTATTCTTAAAAAAATTTTATTACAGAAGTTGTGAGCCTAAAAAACAGTCATGCATAATGTGCAGATTTCCCATACATTACCCTTTCACCAATACAGTACATTGTTGTGGAATATTAGTTACCGATTATGAAAGAACATCATCAAAATGTTACTACTAAGTATGGTCCATGGATTACACTTGGTATATGTTTTCATACACAGTTCCCTTTATTAACATGATGTATTAATACTGTACATTTGCTATAGATCACAAGAGAATGCTCTCAAATTTATACTGTTAAACAGTCCATCATCCATCCCATGATTCACTACTATACAGTCTTGCATTGTAGCATCCATCCAAAATGTACACTCAGTGGCTCTCACTTTTATTGCATAGTTGTGCGGTCATTACCTCAGTAAATTTTTGAATGTATTCTTTAGTCCAAAAGAAAAATATTATATCCTCTATTACTGATCATTAGCATTGATATAGTACCTTCTTTAACGTTGATGCAAGGATATTGTAATATTTCTGTTAACTAAAGTCCATAACTTACATTACTTGTATTTTTCCCATGCATCACCAGTTACCAACTTGTTATAACATCATACATTTGTTTTATTTTTTTATTTTTATTTTTTTTTGAAGAGAGACTCAGCAGGTATTTATTTAATAAATGATTTGTAGGACAATATCACACATTTTCATCCTCCCACAAAAATTTTCTTATTACCCTCATCGTTAAAAGTTTTTAATATAATTTTACTGCTCATATTGGGTACATGTGTACTGTGAAGCATTATATAAAAATGATTATACTGAAAGATAGTAAGCTTCT